>JAMKCH010074215.1:0-24874 GCA_023653785.1 Ophioderma brevispina | reverse complement strand
ATAAACATTGAAACAAACTCAGACAATTTATACGACAATAAATATAAAGGTGAACAAACATGAAAATTGTTCTCCTGCATTTTTAAAGCAACAATTTACAAAATGCCAAAACCCGATAGGCCTTAATGTTTCTTGACAATGTTTTTTGGTAAAATGACTAAAAATGATTTAGAGAAGACCTATAATATGTCTATAAACAGAACCAGAAAAGTAAAAACGATTTCAATTGTTATGGACACGATGAGAAGCATCTGGCCGTTAAGCGAAAAAACTAGGTTAGATCCGCCTTTATCAGCGCGACTGGTACGCACCAAAATGGTTGATATGCGTCTGCGGATTTGACACGCGCCTGCGCCAACAATAGACATATTTTGACATTATTTTGCCTTATTGGAAAAGTAATCACGGCACCCCCCTATTTGTTTACATTTTTCGAAAAAGATTCATTGAAACCTGAACATAGTGAAAATTAAAAAATTCATCGATAGTTTTTTCGCTATATGCATTAGGGTAGGTGCAAATTTTTATTCCTCATAGACTACTGTACTTAAACTTTGGGCGAAACATTGCCCTTTTTAAACCATTCATAGCTCAAACTCGAGTACCGTACCCCCTATTTTTTTTCAAGATTTGTTATCTAACACTTTAAAATAACAGATATGTTAATTTAAGCGAATTGCTGATGGTTCTCTGACGACAGGCAAATACCTAATTAGGACCTGAGTAATTTATCCCGGTGACCCGAGTGGTTATAGTAGATATAGTAAGAGGTAAGAGGTTGAAGCAAAAAGACGAAATAAGGTAGAGTTGCATTACACTGAAGAGAAAAATAGACTTGTAACGACGTCGCTGATCGAACACAACACCGAGGTATATACACGCAACGATATACAATGAGAGTGGTGTGCAGAAAGTAAAGTTGAGGATTAAGTTCAGTTTCCTGCGAATCTACTGCAATCCCTCGATGTATTCTTATTAGTGTAAAGGAAGATTAGTCCACTCGGAACCGTAGTCCGGGCTCCGTGATTTAAATTACTGTTAGTTTAAATGAAGATATAAGTCCCTTCGTAGCCATGGGCCGGGCTTAGTGGACGACGTGAATGGGCGTGAAATGAGGTTACGTGGGGAGTCTGTTGGATCGATTACCCGGTCTTCACGTAGGGGCGGAATGGGGTCCAAGGACTATATTATTCCTGCCCAATCCGAATATTGAAACTGGTGTCAAATGAAATTTAAAAACAAGAGGGGCAGAGATGAGACAAAGAGAGAGAGAAGACATTAACATAGGGCCTGAACTAATTCATGCCTTGTGGGAACACTGCGGCGCTGAGGTTGCGGTGGGTTGAAACAACTTAATTGAAGTGTTGGTGTAAATAACCCTTCCCTGTTGAAAATAAAGTATCACAAAGGGCATGAAGTTCAGGTCTGTTGTAAATAACGTTCTTTGCATTTTTCAACAGTGTGAGATCTTGGTAAAACTCGAGTCCCTGTACTTATGTAGTATCGTGATTTGCTTCACTCCAGTTTTGACTTAAGATAGGAATGCCGTAAAAAAAATTGTAGAATAGAAAAAGAAAGTAGGTTCTCCATAAGCAGTCGTGCACCGATCTAATCTTCATCTTGCTCGAATAGCAAACTTCCCAACTTGTCTGAATGTAAGCAGACGAATCCACGAGGATCCTCTGGTAAGACTCTCCTTCCATTTTGTCTTCATGATATACGGCGTCTGCTATGGACACGTGGCTTAAAGAAGAAACCACAGACCCAGACCGGTCAACCCTAGTGCCCACCACCCACTGAAGTTGGACAGGGTCAGATGTCGAATTCGTAGCCTTCACCCACACCAAGGATAAGGCACGCATCTTGTAGACAAACACAAAAGGCCATGGAAACTGTATGTCCAAGTGGAAAGCAGCTCCGGCGAGATTACTCTCGACCCGACAAATTTTGGACCAGACAACTATAAAGAAAGTACACCCTGAAAACCAGTAGTCGAGGCTCTCCTGCCACAAACACAAGTTCGTTGGCGACAAATCATCAAAACCAAACCAGAAGAAGAGGGTGTAGTCGCAAAAAAGGAAGAGCATGGACAGGTGAGGGAGATAGAAGAATCAACGTTCTTACAAGCATCCGAGAAGATAACTCAGGATACCATATCACTATCCGGAGATGGTGACCTCCAATTTGAAAGGATAGAGTAGTAGTAAAAGTTAGTAGCAGCAGAAAATGGGGAACAGCCGAAGGAACACCTGCAAAGAGACCCAGTTATTCTTAACCATGTTAACTCAGAGATTACCAGTCGTTGGACCGCAACTAACTTTGCAGAGGTACAATGGATGATAACATCACGTAAATCAATCCTCACCAGGAAATAGTGAAATTGGTGGAATCAACCCTGGCCATTTGTGGTCAAAGAGTAACGCTACAGCCATAATGACCTTCAATGAGAAGAAGTCTGATCGTCGGTCATACACCGACAAAGCTTCATGAATACCCACCATCTCTGAAGGCTGAAGGCTTTATGAATAAATCCAGGGTTCAGAGATCCCGTTGAAGAAGAAGGGGAAGTCGCATGTAATAGTAGAGCTTCTATATGGGACTTTGGAAAACAGGAGGCCTTTACCAGTTGGCCTGAAGACGTCTTTCGGAGGAACGTCCGCCAAAGGACTGTACTTGGGCTTATCGCGTTTGTATTAACATGCCAGAAGAAGAGGTCAGAGGTCGCGATTAATTCTTCTCAAGGAGTCTTCAGGATGAAGGAAGGCTACTCTGGAGACGCATTCTTCTACCGGACATGTAGGCATCCATCTAAAGTGATTTATCTTGCGTGGACAACTCTACACAAACATCACCGTTGTTCCACCAGCCGAGCCTACCCAGACCACTGACGCTAGTTGTCAGTATGAACCACCACAGGCCGAAGTCGAGTCAGACGGTCGTTGCAACAAACCAACAATTCATCTCTTCCAAAAGTCATCAAAGACTGCCCATCAAGAAGAGGGTCGCCACCTATGGATGTTACCCACTGTTGTGCTTGCGGGGAAAACGGCAGAGTTGGGAGACCGGCTCAGAAAGGTTGAGGTGATATGTGAAACTGCCCCATTCCACCCGTCGACATGTATTGGCCCCCACTAGGGTGGGCGCCTCTTACAAGCCAACAAATATGGGCAGCACAAACTGTCATTGCCCTGCGAGAGGGGGAAGGCTATGAGGGCCCAATCCCAGACGGCGACATGGCGATACGTTGGACCGGTTTTATCGGGCATTCCATGCTACATGGTACACATTTGTTATATGGCCTCCATTTTTTGATATTTTTAAACTATCAAAAGTTTATTTTTCAATTGTATTGAGAAAAGATTTATCACAGGAAAAGCACTTTGTTTACTATAAAAGGAGAAAAGCGGGAATACCTCCTAGTTTTGTTTTGCTAAGTGCACCTGCTTAGATTGCACAATAGGGGAGAAGTGGGGAATTCCCAAGGAATGATATAAACTTAGAAACTTGTTTATTTTTTCAGATCAAAACATTGTAAGATCAGGGAATTCCCCAACACAGTTTATATTGGGAAAGTGATGTGATTCAGATGAAGTAATTTATGTGATAATTGGTCAGTAGTGCAGGGAGGGGTTATGTTTATTGCATGATTCTGTAGGTAGGTAATATATATTTTAGACTTGGGATGGGGGGGGATCTTTGGAGTCAGGTTTTATATGATGGAGATTGAGGCTAAGCCTCCGTCAGCAGTTGCAATCAGCTATACAGTATTTGGTTGTAGATGGTTTTATCTACAAATATGGCAGATTTGTGCTCACACAGTGCCAGGATTTATTATATTTTAATTCAATGTGAGCAGAGAGAGTGTGTAATGTATACTGTCGTCTTTGAAGCCGAAAGTGCAGGGAATCAAAGTAGGATTCAAATGTGGGAAGATAGGAAATCGTGGTGATTATCTTGGAATGATATTACTGTGGATTATATCGGAGGGGACTTAATTTAATCCTTGTCGTCTTGAACTGCACTGGACAAGATAACCTAAGGACTGAGAAGATTCCCTTGGACTATAATAATGAGGGTTGTATGAACTTGTGCGCGTGTCTCATTTTGAGTCTTCGCTGTGAGGACATATCATCGTGGAAACTGCCAACACTTCATTGTGGAGATTAAGACATTCTGGTTTCATTAAGTAACTGTATCTTAAAATATTGAGTGTAATTTTATGTAAAGTGTTTTGGAATACCAAATTCTTGAAAAAACCAAATCAAGTAAGTAAAGATATTAAACATGTTATTATATATAATTTAGATCATTTGGCACAAGGCTCGTTTATTTGTGTGGAAAGAGTCTTTCTGACCTTAGACGTCTACGTGACGTCATAACAACAGCCGTTGTAAGAAGACGAAAGAAGACCCTCTCAATCCAGACGTGCGCACAAGACCTCCGGGGTGACTCGCAACCAGAATTCATCAAAGAAAATGATGGACGCGACCTAGTATTCGGGATGCTGAGGTGATGGAGGCTCTGCAAAACCAACTTGTGTGGCAAAAGGCCACTCGAGCACCCACCTTCTCTCAGCTGGATGGGAGAGGATCTTTTGTAACGTCTGGAAGCAGCAGAAGAGAAGTTCCTCGCGAAGAAAGAAGACCCTTTAGGGAGGTGACCACGGGGTCAACCTTCAGTGCTCCTGTGTAAACATAGCCAATCTCCTAAAAGTCATAGGATATTACATACAAAATAAATGTAAATAAACTTGCCCAAAAGCATGTATGTATTTAGTTTCTAAGGTCTTTATAAAAACATTTTTATTTTGTACTGTGATGAATTAAAACAAAACTAGGATGGACGTGCGCGGTGTGCACTGTCGCCGTAATAAGACGGTTGCCGGAGTTTTTATATGTTAAATTAATAGCGTAAACGGATTCTAGATTTTGTGATAAACACGTCTTTAGGGGACAAATCCTCAACAGTGTAAATTTATGTGTGATCATTACAAATGGCGATGTGGTTTGACCTGAAAATGCTTGAATATTCTTATTGTGGAAGGTCGATATCAAATGTATGTGAACAAAAGTTTTAAAAAATATGATTGATTTGTGTAAAATTGATGATAACAAAAATTGGTTTGTCAAGAGTTCCACTCTTTATGAACCAGAAGTCAATCGGGTGACATTTACGTTTGAGGTCACCCTCCTCGTTGAGTTTTAATAAAAAAATACTAAAACCATCAAATAAAGCTTAAAGAATAGTGTTGGGGAACACTTTCAAGTCCGTATTATTACATGACTTGTGTAAAGGTGTAGGTTAAATTGTTGCTCACTTTTTTATAAGTAGGACAAACAGGGCGGAGCCAAATGAATCAATTGGATAGTCTTGTATTCTTCAACTCTAGTGAATGTAAAATCCGTTGTAGCTGTTACATACAAACCTTTAAGGACGTCAGAATGTTAACCTGTACATGAAATTTAAAGTTCAAATGTCAAATGCAAAAGAAATTGTAACTCTTATATGGATGCGGGACTTATTGATGAACATTTTACTGTCAGTTTGAAGCAGCGTGGTGACTCAGGTGTGACACTGAGAGACTATTTTGATTGCTTATGAGTAGATGCTTATATTTGATAATTTTTGAAAACATTGCCTCGTACAGATTTTGTAAATAGGACTGTATATCTTAGATTTAATAATTCGTTTTGCTATAACTTCTTTAAAAAAAAAAAATTTTACATGTTGCATCTTAAAAACTTCGTGTTAAAATGAGTGAAAGAGTGAAAAGGTACTTTCGCACACACGTTAAGAGATGATTACCAATATGGAATGATAATTAAATGTAGTATAGTGGTTAAATCTATCCCTGCATGGACAAGGTATACGGCGCCCCCCCAAACCCCAACCGGCCCTTTTTTGTTTGTATTTGTTTAACTTTTTATTTTTTTTATTTTTTTTATTTTTTTTACACACACACACACACCTACATTACACACACACACACACACACGCACGCACGCACACTTGAACCCAGACGCCGCCACCGTGGGACGTACATACAGATGCTAGGACGAATATCCTTTGATATTAGTCATTGTAAATAGTCGGAGCTTGCGAGGAGGCGAATTAATTGAACTCACGTATGTGTAAATGTGAGTACCATCACATTTTGAAAGCATATTTGAATATGAAATGAAATTTTGTAAGTAAGTTTAGGTGAATTTCCATTATTACTTTATGCATGATTGTGGCACTATCAAGTGCATTGTAGTGGATCAGTTTGAGTTATCCTCTTGAACCAGGAGTGTTCAAACTCAGGTGGGGGTCGTTGTAACAACATTTTGTTTACTCTATGCTTTGATTCTTTTCTCAAAAGAAAGAAAAGGGAATGTAAAGCGATGTTTAATTACATGATCGTAGAGCGCGGACAATTGCGTTACCTGTCCCGGATTTTTGGGAGGAGCTTTTCTTCCCTCCCTCTTTCTGAGAGGAAGGAAGTTTTCCTCACCGATTGTGCTGCGCCCGCTCTGCGGAGAACGATTTCTCCTTGCGACAACCTAGCGGAAATGACCTTTAGTCGGCGGCAGCATTCGGAACTTGTTTTGACGTGCGCTGGTACCAAGCGTATCACGTAATTAACCAATCACAATAAGATAATTATTCTAAGTAGGTGTACGCGTATTACGCGTAGTCTTATTAACAAAATGAAGAAAGAGGATCCTAAATAAAATCGGGATTAGGGGATAGGACACTCGATCAGATGGAATGGAATGCGTACTGCACACTGATCTGCATGAAATCTGTAGCTTATAGTTGCCAAGTCGGTGCGTTGGCGCTATTACTATACTGTCATCCCCCGGTGAGTCAGTTGTGACGTTTTATGCATAAATAATTAGGTACCTTATCGAAATTGGTGCGCACTATCACCATTCGAGCGATATCGAAGTTGTATATGGGCATTTGTACACAGTGTCACCCGGCTGTGAAGAACAAACGTTGTTTTGATCAGGGGACGTAGTAGTAGTGAGAAGTAGTTATAAGAAATAGGAGGAGTTTTAGACGTGTGTGCAAAGTGTCAAGTACCTTCAGTGAGCATTGAGGAGAAAAGATACCAAGTGTTCTGTCGTCACGTTCTTACATGCTTCATTGGCAAGCCCACGCTACCATACCCCTTAGGCTTCTCGTTTGGCACCCGCTCGGAAAGGTCGGTTACAATATTCACGCTACGACATGATATTGATAATTCCTTACCCCCTATTGTTCTCATGAAATACGGAAAAACTATCTATGTTTGTTTCAGGCCCGTCGTAGCCAGGAATTTATGTGGGAGGGTGCGGGGGGGGTGCGGATATGCAAGAAGCGGAACCCTTTGCGCCACCAACAAAAACAGGACATATTGCAGCGTTCAAACAAACAGTTTAAAAACACCAGAAATGCATAATGACTATTATTAACCGCGCTTATTCACTCCTGATACCAATGCAGCACAACCTTACAACAACAAAAATTTTGGCAAGCGACAAACTGTTGTATCACAAAGCGGACCTTTTCAAAACGAAAAAAAAAGCGGACCTCCAACATCAAAAAGCGGACCTTTGTCCATTTTTTGGGTGGGGTGCTCGCCACCCCCCGCACCCCCCTTGGCTACGGCCCTGGTTTGTTTCCAATATCACATTGGATTTTGGAAACACACCATAGATTTTTTCCGTATTGCGTGATACACAGGGATACTAATAGTATTTTTAATATTATATTTGCTCCATCTTATTTTTCACTATTTATGTTTCTATGTAAATGATCCTGATTTGGTGAACAAATAAATCAAGCAATTCACTTTTTGAAGAGCGCCCCATTTTAAAAAAATTGAATTTTTTACACTTTTGCCGTTGGTAAACTAGCAGTAAAATATACCGGTGAATGGTTTAAGGTCGAAAATGTCTGTGTAGCAAACGAAGAATTTTGTAATTAGAATAATTATATCAGATCTGGATATCCCGATAATATTCCCGCTGTTGAAAATGGCCTTCCAATAGGAAATAGTGTTAGCGCCATAGACTAGTCTACGCTCAGCCATTAGTTGTTTTATTGGTTCAGTCAAGTCCAGTCGAGTCAATTCTTTAGGTTTGCACTATTTCATCATGGACGGACATAAACTAACTTAGGGAGCGGTCATTATTTATGCCAGGGGGAATGGAGGATTCAACTTTTTTTCGGCAAAAATTTCGCGTTCCTCCTCGCTTCCGTTCAAAATTTCACACACTCCCTCCGTGATCATGCTGATTTTCCTTCCCCATTTAAAAGTTCATGTTCCACTCGTCTTCTCTCGTTGCCTGAAAAAATTCCCCTGTCCCCCCTCTCTCTTAACAAAAAATTTTCGGGTTCCCCGCAAATCCTCCAAAGCCCCCGGCGTAAATATGACCCCTCCCTTAGCATTTGAGCTTGCCGTTTAGTCTAATCTGGGATCCCAATTCCTAATACAAAATCGCTTAGTTTATGAAAAGACGCATTTTGGAGCATTCTCGTTGGCAAGGTGTAGTTTCCTAGACAATTACCAACATGTGCACAAATATCAATTTTGAAGATTTGAGGCGCTCTTCAAAATGTGCTGTATGCTTTAACAGAAGCTATCCACTCCTGACCTCTAATGGATCACTAAATTTGAAGACACCGTATCATATTATAGATTTATATAAACCACACGCGCCAGGTATAGACTACAAGCACCAGTTTACATAGGCTCTCATTTTTGTTCCTTTTATTATTTGTCTCATTTTCTGTTAATTTTCTATTTCTCATCTTGTTCCATATAACGCCGATAATGAAAGCCATTTAGTCCATAAGCCAGTTTCTGTACTGGCCTTAAAATTCGAGTTTGATGCACCCACCTGGCGATTATTTTCCATGGGCAATCAGGGGCGTTCCCAGACCATTTTTAGGGGGGGTGTTGAGTCTGGTTTGCCGACAAAATCATGGGCGGATTCAAGAATTCTCAATTTTTTCGGCTCGCTTCGCTCGCAAGTAGACCCAACTTTTTTTCACTAGGTTCGAAATTTCTTAAGAGCGGGGGGGGGGCTGGGGGGGGTGGGGTAGGGGGAGTTGTCCCAATCACAACCGACCAGCCTGCACCGACAAGTAATTCATTCTCCAACAATGCAACAAACAAACAACAACAGGCAGGGGGGAGTTTCAACCGCCGACATCAGCCCATCAATCAGTTGCGGCGGCCGACATTACGCGCCCCATAATCCGTCCGACAATTCAACTTTTTGCCGACCCAATTTTGCAATGGGGGGGGGGTGTACACCCCCCCCCCCACACCCCCCCTCTGGGGACGGCCCTGGGAAAATCATCTACACGGACACGGCAGCGCAGATCAAGATCGGATCCAGATCTCTTATCCAGTTTGCGTCTAACACGGCGACGGCCAAACTTGATTCAGATCTGCAAAAGCGTACATGGTGTGTACACGCTTGGTTAGTGTCGCTGTACTTAAGGTGTTTTTGACTGGGATTGTGTACGCCGCAAGCTGGTTTTCAACCTTCAGCATTCTTTTGATATCCAATCCATCCACAAAGTAAAATTGGTGTTTTTAAGGTGGCGAAGGAATCATTGCAGATATCGCGGACAACTATGCGTGTTTGTTGCGTCTATTCACATCGCACATTTTACGCTGCGTTCCTGCTTTTGCTGCGGCCGAATGTTTTCGCGGATTTTTTTCTTGTCGCCCAACGATGTGCCCAAATTGATAAAAGTGTCAAAATTGAGTGGTTTAGGCATGTAGTGGAAAAAAACGTAGTCGGTGACCCCTATTTGGTGTATTTCAATTCTTGATTGCACATTTGAAAATACAAATAATTCCCCCCTCCCCCGGGGGGAGAGGTCCATATAACCAAATCTGCACCGTATACTTACCATTCAAGACTGACTTAATGACTTTTCATTTTACGACTCATCTTCGCAAATCCTACGATTTACACTGTAAAATTGGCAAAACCCCGGAGTGCGCACACGGTCTGGGGCCAATGATCTAGCAAACTGACTTCTGGATCATTGTTGGTTATGCTCTCAACCGGGTGGACTCCAACGGGCGAGGAGAGGCGAACACCGTGAGGCCCGTCATGGCGGCGCAGCGCGCAGCGGCCCGGACAGGGGGGGGGGAGCGTCAGGCTTGAATGTGGGGTACGTATACGGAGATTTGGTGATATGACTCTCACCCGGGTGGAGAGGGGAATCACACTACATCTCCTAATGTTACTACGGATCCCATGT
Organism: Ophioderma brevispina; assembly: GCA_023653785.1. Taxonomy (NCBI): domain Eukaryota; kingdom Metazoa; phylum Echinodermata; class Ophiuroidea; order Amphilepidida; family Ophiodermatidae; genus Ophioderma; species Ophioderma brevispina. The sequence continues at coordinate 14,620 of JAMKCH010074215.1, read as the reverse complement.
CACAGCCTGATGGTGGTCTTTCCAGGCGTTATTTGTGCGCTAGCAGAGGTGGCTTGCACTGGTAGAGTCAACCCTGATACCAGAGTGCTCAGGGCCATAAGGCAAGCGGAGCTATGGTGATTTGGTCTCGCCGGGGGAGGTTGAACCAAGAATCCAATATATACCCAGATGCACTTACGACTCAGTGGGTTTAAAGTGCTACGGGAAGCTGTTGGCGTACGGAAGATGCCTTGGAGTCGTGGATGGGGCGTTTGTGCGGTGTGATTGACGAGGGAAGAAGATGATGATCCTTAGCGTGACCGTCGTCGAAGCCACGCCTTGGTGTCGGATGCACCTTGAGGACATCTCGGAGATTTGTTGGAATCTAGAAGAATAAGCCCATCCCATGGCGTCCCTGATATCCTGTATAGAAGCTCACGGAACTAACGGTTAGAAGCCCAAGCAGCCGCCTGAGATCGACGGCCCGTTACGCTCCTATGTGCGTCCACCGCAGCAGGGACGGCCGCGCGAGACCTCCGTTACTCATCTGAGGCACTCTCCTTTATAACTGCCACGATCCATCTGGCCAATGTCATTTTGGAGGGCCGGGCGAGACGGCCTTTCTGGATGTGAGGAAAAAAGAGTGGTTCGTGAAGGCCCCCCTATAGGGTGAGTCTTGCTTGAGGTTAAACTTCAAGTCTCTATAACTGGACACCAAGGTCCTCATTAGCTGAACCTGAAGCTTGTCGGAGATCTGGGAGGTTGATCGGCTATGGTGTGAAGCTGAGAGATTGAATCTTGGCCAGGCAGCCGATGGGGGAAGAAGACGAGCGGGCCGTTCCTGTGAAGGCTTTGAGATGAGTTCTGATATAGGCAAAAGGGCAATTGGGTTCGTTTGTTGCATGTCCGATTTACATCCTCTGCTGATTGCTGCGGCCGAACAAGGGAAAGAGAGTCTCTGGTGGTGTCGCTAAGGACGCCCTGAGAGAATCGAGGGGCCAGACGTGTTCACAGTTGCGCCTGTAGTCGGAGGATTAGGTCATAAGGAGGGGACTGTAGAGGATGCTGGAGGGATCTTTGATCGGACAGGTGTCACGAAGCTTGGCCACTAGCGAAGAGCGATAGGGACGGGGCTCGTGGATTGATGCAGCATTCCCTTGATGCTATCATGAAGCGCTGGTGAGTTAGACACGGTGATGTCCCGGTGATGTCTCCGCCCAATCCCAGATGGATGGCGGAGAGAGTTGCTAGCAGGAGGGTCCAATTGGCGATCCTGCACCCGTAACGGGGCTGACAACGTCTGGAATATCACAATGCTCTCCCTTGGTTCGTAGGTGTCTCATGCTCATCTCCCAGTCGTGGGGGGATTGGCCGGTTGTGAAGGGATTTTGCCCGCTGGAGGAAGTGTTGATCAATGTTACAATATTCCCGTGAAATCGTAAGGCCCGGACTCAGTAATTAACGGTTATGGGTGCCCCCCGATGACGGGAAACTCAATTATTCCATTTCTAACGTACCCCCGTAAACAGTAAGGCCCGGCCGTAATACGGTAGTGGGGGACCCCTGCCGATGACGGGGAGTGGGGAGTTTTTCGGGCGGGGGGGAGCCAAATACGGTGTTTGGGTGGAGCCTTGGTCCACGAGCCGTATGTCGGGAGCTGGGCGTTGGAAGGCGGCTTTGGGAGATGTGCCACTCCACTGACGACCTCCGGACTCTCGATGGTCCTGTCTTCCCGGCGTTTTCTTCCTCGACAATGGGTATCTGCAAGGGTGTTGTTCTTCCCGGGAAAAGGAGGATGCCCCGTCAGGGTGGTCTGATGACGAAGACCACCCACTTCCCAGGACCAGTCTGTAGGCAAATGATGCGAATCCCGGATCCTCGAGTTGCTTGTAGGGGAGTAGGAGACGACCGGCATTTTGTTGCACCGGGCTAGGACGTGACATCCCTTGACCAGATGGAGAGTCAAGTGCCTCGGCGCCAGATAAACAGGCCACAGCTCCAACTGATAATGATGCTTGGTTCAAATTGCATTGTGTATCAGGTTTCACGAGTGTCCTCCTACGTGGGTTCCAAACCGCTCTAGATGCGTCCGTTCTGGGAATGAAAGATGATGGTCTTGATGTGAGTAGTTTCCATGCGGAGATTATCCGGCAGATGCCACCACGGCTATCGCTCTTCTGGCCGGTGGACGTCAGGAGTTCTCTTGAAACTCCGGTCTCGGCGAATGTTGAACCGTGATAGACGAGCAGCTATAATACTTGCATGCGAAGTCTGCGGGGTGATACCACGTTGTCATTTACGGCTGAGAAGCCCATAGTCAACTGAGTTTTATGAGGATCCCGGCGCAATGCGTCCGTAGAAGAGGCGATGCGCTCGGCGGCCGGACGGAAACGATATCCCGATTGAGAATCAGCGTCGCCTTAAAAAAGTCGATGCCCGCGAAGGAGTGTTGAAGTCCGTCCCTGGAAGCTCTGCCAGGAAGACAGTTCGTCCAGGTAGCGAAGGCGAATGGCTTCTCCGCTCGAGGAACTCTGCTACAATCTTCACTATCATGGTGAATGTGCGGGACCACTGTCGATAATCCGGACGGGAGGCACTGGAAGTGATAGAACGAGCGGTCGATATAGGGAAACCAGCCCACTTTCTGTTGTGACGGATGGAATCGGGAGTGAGGTAAGCATCCGTTAAGTCCTAGAGTGGATGCGCCCCCGGCGCCGATGAGGTCCTTGAGAACTGATGATAGGCTCCCCATCTTAAAGAGGCGTGACTTGAAGAACTGGGAGCACTTTCCTGTGAGAATGGGCGCCACTCGTCGGATTTCATTGAGGGAGAGCTGAGGTGAATGCTATGGCGCGGGGGGGTGCCCGAAGGATCGCCGCCTTATGAAGCAGATCTGCTCGACCTCTTGGAGAAGGGCTTGCCGTCTGGTCACGTCCTTGGGGATTCACCATCTCTCGGGTGTGCAGAACCCATGAGTTCGAAGTCACCTCCTCCAACGGTGTATGAAGTATCCCAGCACCCCCCCCCCAACGGCAAGGGAGGTTCTGAGGTTCTGAGGCCAGGTTTCACATCCTCTTCTGGGGGGAGGGAGGAGGAGCACATTCGTTGACCCCCAAACCCCTCATGATCGATCGCCCTCCTTGTTGCTATTCCACCGCCGGCGCTGCTCTTTGCGTCGGTTTATCCTTGCTCCCTCTCTGGGGAGATGACCCTTGTTGCTGTTGGCCGGGCTGGTTCTTCGGATTGGAGTCCCTGACTACGAAAAAGTCTGCGGTTGCTGCTTGCAGCCGCTGCTGCTGCTGAGGGGCCCCTGGCTAGCCGGACCACCGCCTTCTTCTTCTGGCGTTCGCAGGCTGCCTAGGCCTTCTGGTTCGCGACATCATCCTCGTGTAGGCCACTTGAACTGTCCCCGAAGAGGTCAGGTCATGTAGGCGTCTCCAGAAACTGCCGCGGGCTCAGGGTGGTTGAGGGCGTAGGGCGCACCACTTCCGCAGTAGGCGGAGTTACTGCGATAGCCTGCAAGCGGTGTTCCCCCGTGCAGAGCGCTAGGCCCCGGAGTGTATATTAGAAAACGGTTGCTTGTCCCCTGCAATCATCTGCAAATGACAGGGGTCTAGACATGGGTAGTTGTCATCAGGTGGGCGAGGTGAGGAAGGATGCGTTCCAATGGGGGTCGTACCATCACAGGCCAAGGTTTCCCGGCCGCCCAATTCGGCATCCCCCTTCTGGTCCCATGGTGGGGCCCGGAGAGGACGTTCCTTCCGGTGTCTTCCCGGTGAGGTGTCGCAGAGCTTATTGAAGGAGATAAGAGTCGGTACGTACGGCCCACGCTTCTTGGCTTGTTCCCCCTGAAGCTAGCTTCCCCCAGCTCGTCAATCTCTGGTGAAGGTTCAGGCCATGGATCGGGGTGCCCCCTCTAGCCACAACTGTCATGAAAGGAAAGAAGCCGGAAACTCTAAAGGGCTCTGTATCACGGTGAAACGACGCCAGTTGTCGGATCTTCTCCAGTTGTGGATCCTCTCTACCTCCGGGACTCCGCCTTGATGGTTTCCTCTGTGAGGTTCCTTCTGGCTTATCGGTTAAGTTACGGTGGTCGAGGAGGGAGGAGTGAGTGAGTTGGTTGAAGCCGCAGAATTCCTCTCCCGGTGGCCGTCCATGAACACCCACTCGTGAGGTTAAAACTCGGCGGTTCAGGAACCTGCCTGGACCAGAATTCGTTCCATGCGGACCGGCGCTGTGTGGTGGACTCTAATTGCGTCCTCGCTGGCTGCCGGTGGGTCGGTGGCTGCCCTGAAAGTACCGGCTTATGCGGTCGCCCCGGCGATCGGGCCTGTCCCCCGGCGGTAACGATGGTCCCGGAAGTTCGCGGCTTGGGTCGCGGGGTGATTTACTACGGCGGTGGTCTCGGCTAGCCCGTCGGTCTTGGCGGCAGTCGTAAAATATCCTTGCGGCTGCTGCGGCCACGGCTCAAGGAGCGGCTCCTCTGGTATTCCGGACGGTAGCTGCTATTACAACGGCTTAGAGAACGGCAAGCAGGATGCGGAGATCCAATTGGTGGTCGTGGCTGCGTGAACGGCAGTTGCGGTGACCCAGGCGCTTATGGCGATCCCGGCGCTTACGGCGACCCCGGTGCTCGCGGTGATGCCGGCGCTGCGTGATTGCCGGCCGCTTGCGGTGATCCAGACACTTGCGGTGATCCCGACACTTGCGGTGATACCGGTGGCTGCGGTGATCCCGGCGTGCGGTGATCCCGGTGCAAAATCATAAACACGATTGATTGAAATTGAAAAAAAAATTGAGATTGAAAGTGAAAAGATTGAAATTCACCTTGAGTTGTGATCCCGCGGCGCTTTGCGGTGTGATACCGGCCGCCTTCGGTGATCCGGCGCTGCGGTGATCCCGGCGATTGCAGGTGGTGATCCCGGCGCTTGCGGTTCCGGCGAGCTTGCTGGGTGATCCCGGTGCTTGCGGTGATCCCGACGTTTGCGGTGATCCGGCGCTTTTTGCGGTGATTCTCGGCGCTTGCGGTGATCCCGGCGGCTTGCGGTTGATCCCGGGCTGAGGGTTGATCCCGGTGCTTGCGGTTGAGCACGGCGGCTTCGGTGGTGTTCTTGCCGCTGGAAGATTCCTGGTTGTCACCAATCTAAGTGTCCCCGTGAACGGTTACGGCCCGGCGCGTAATAACGGTAGTGGGGTCCCCCCATGGATTGACGGGAAGACCGAGATCCGTTTCTCTAAGTATCCCCGTGAACCGTAAGGCCCGGCCGTAATTAACGGTAGTGGGGCCCCGTTGACGGGAAGACCAAATATCGGCGGTGGAGGGAGAGTCGGTTTTTTAGTTCGGCGGCCTGGTCCTGCGGCGATCCGGCGGCGGTTCCGGCTCGACATTACGGCTCCGGAACGCTTTGCGGTGATTCCCGACGGCGGTCCAAAGGCTCCCGAACGCTCTTGCGGTGAGTCCCGTCGGGCGGTTCCGGCTTCCGGAACGGGCTCTTGCGGTGGATTCCCGACGGTTGCCATTGTCTGACGGTTTGGTACGGCTCTTGGGTTGATCCGGCGGCGGCTCCGGCTTCCGGAACGGCTCTTGCGGGATCCCGCCGGGCTACAGGCTTTCCGAGCGGCTCTTACGGTGATCCCGGCTCCGGCTCCGGCTCCCGGAACTGCTCTTGCGGTGATACGATGGCTTGCACGGGCTTCGGAAGGAACGGCTCCTGCGGTGGTCTCGGCGGCGGTCACGGGTCCCCGAGCGGCTCCTGAGGTGATCTGGGCGGGGGGTCTCGGCTTCCGAACGGGCCTCCGCGGTGACCCCACGGTATTCGACGGTGGAGAGCGGGGGTACTAGGTGGGCGGTGCGGCACCGGCCGGGCGGCGGTGTGGCGGAAGGAATCCGCAAACCTCGAACAGATGCGGCTCTTGGCGGCTGCTATCCTGGCTGCTACCGGCTACACTGGAACCATTAATAACCGGGGGAGATCCCTCTAAGTTACAGCTACCTAGATTACAATGAGCCATTCATAGCCAAAAACCACCGAGTTGAACCGTTAATGCCCGCTCAAAACGCAAAAAAAATCCCACTGGAGCCTAACTCCCATAGAAAAAAGGGGCACGTACGTCCTGTTGTAGGGGTATGTTGAAATTATGGAATGAAATTTGCGTATATCGAAACCGCCCGATGTTTAGTTCGGAGCCAAATGCGGTTTAAGCGTAAAAACCATCTTGGTCTGCGCAAAAAACAAAAAAATACAAAATGGCCGCCGGAAAAAGGGCCCTGGCCTCTAAAATCCCCTTTTTTAACCGATTAAAGGCTAGGCCGTGATAAACGGTAGTGGAGCCCCGCCAAACGGGAAAAACCGAAGAAAAACGCCGGTTGAGTCCTAACTCCCATAGAAAAGCACCGACTTCGGTTTTTTTTCGGGGCATGTTGAAATATGGAACGAAACTTTCCGATCGCACCGCCGATGTTTAGTTCGAAACCAAATGGGTCTATTGCGGTAAAATACAAAATTCCAGCCGGTAAAATATCCAATGGCCCTGTTGAATGAAAAAAAGAGTCACCAGTCTAAGTAATCCCGTGAACGGTAAGGCCAGGCCGTAAGAACGGTAGTGGGCCCCCGGTGACGGGAACACCAATAAACTGACCCGCAGACCCGTAAAGTCACGGAGGGCAGCGGTGGGGCTCCATCAAACCCGCCCCGGTGCACCATGTGAGCAGATGGCGAACCATGTTTCCGATGCAGAAGAACCCGAGTTAGTAACTTTTCGGCCCAGATGGCGGACTATACCTTTAATGGCGTTGTAAAACCGGTACATTACAGGTAGAATAGCGGGTGAAAGTTGACGCGAAAAACAGCAAAGTAGCCGATTGAAATAGTGAGATAATAAATACTCAGGAACATCTAGCACACTAAGCTCCCCAAATCAAGCGCTAGGTCTGGTGAATGTGGGGGAACTTACTCGAAGGGGTCTACCCGAGGCAGACACTTGTAATTACAGTGTGAACAGCCGCCTCTTGTGCGGAACGTACACACACTGACTCACCTAACGGACGCAGTTTTGCAACACATTGGGTGGGCTGAAGCAGCAAACCGAACCAAAATTGCAGAAATAATGACCGTAGAACACGCGAGTCTTTTTCTATGGTAGGAGCCTGGCTGATTGTTAAAATAGCGATAATCCGCTGAAATTGCAACACACGAGTCAAACCCCTTAACTTAGTTTATAGCCGGGTCGTGTGCGAGGAGGACCCGGAAAAAACATTCCCGCCAATCTATTTGATATTCATGTTTGAAGCAGAAAGAAAGAAAAAAAATCTCTTTATTATTAAACCCATTTTTAAAAATCCTGAAATCCTTGGGGAATGTTTTATGACCTGTTGTAAAAGTCGAACTATTTCTGTTATCGTGGAGTAACTTTAGAGCAAAATATTTTGATTATGCGGCTGCGGGGAATACGCAAACTTTGCGAGCGCAGCTTACGCTACACGGAATTGCTCGCGTTTTGCGCGTAGATGCATCGCGTGCTTCCAGACTTAAGGTCCGTTCAGACTTCGACTGCATTGCAGTGACAGGTGGCTGCCAATTGCAGTTCCCAACCAAAATCGTCACTGCAATCACTTGCAGTATTGCAACGCAATGCAGTTACTGCAACGAAAGTTAAAATTATTTTAACTGGCGATGCAGCAAGAGCAGTGGTTGCCGTCAGTGGTGTGCGTAATGCTAACTTTCCCGCAGTTTACTGCAACGTACGGCAACCCGGTGACCTGCAGTTGACATGGGTTGGACCTGCAGTAAATCGATTAGGAGTGCACGGAAGTGACGGAACATTGCAGTAAATTACTGCACAGCAATGCAGTGGCAAAGTGGAAGTCTAACGGACCTTAATGTTGAGATATTTGGTCCGCCATAAACGAAGAAGTCCAGTCAGCGTGTGTGGCAGAATAGTAGACGCTGGTTCCTATTTCACGACAGGCTTCCCCCTTCACAAGAAACAAATCGTATCTCAGGTCTGATGAAATTTGACGGCACCACCATGATTCACAGTCTTGAGATATGCTGCTATTTTTCAAAGGTTCGGATAGACTAAGCTCATGGTTTAAATCTTTAGTTTGACAGTAGGCCATGGTGTATTAAAATAACCTGAATGATTAGGCTTCAACTACGTTTTGGTAGGTTTCTTCCTAGACTTTTCTTAAAAAAAATAGACTTATGGAATTCTGAAAATATGGAATTCTGGGAAGGATATGTTGAGGATGAAGGTTGGGCTTTCAATGGAGTGATAACAGGAGCTGTAATCTTACTTAACCCAGGTTTTAAGCAATGCAATATAGGAGGAAGTGGTGAGAGTTCCAACTTTTTTTTTGAGATGTTAGGCCTAACTCTTTTCAAATGGATACCCTATCCGTACAAGACTCACAACTGGCTACCTATCGCAAGACTCCGAACAGGTTTGAAGAATCTATTGTCCGCGTATCATAGTCCGGCAACAATGGTGACCATAGGGCAATCGATTCAGTTACTCTTTACGCCATATTACTATTTAAAGCTTTATTCCGTTAATCGTCTATTAAGCCCACGCGGACTTTGGCTCCCGTCGGACTATTTCTGCTTTCACACCGGGCGAAAGTGTGAGTTTTAACCTGGGATTCTTAAGTCAATTTGAGCCATTGTTGTCCAGCTTGGAGCATGGTTAGCCCAAATATCATTGAAACACAGTCTGGTTTGATACTCCATGCAACTTATTTTGGCGGGCTCTAATTCCACTTATATGGCGGATTGCTTGGATTTTCTTTTAACTTTTATGAAATTCTAGTATGCGCCATTTATCTGTGAAAATATAATTAGGATTTAAACACTAGCGTGGGGGCTGCGGTCTCAAAGTAAGGTTTGGAATATGCCGAGATTCGCGATTCCTATTTAAAAAAAAAAACTTCGCGATTCCGAATATTTCCGATATGAAAAACGGGTCAATACTCTGAAGCAATGCCGTTCTCTATTCCGAATTTCAAAGCGGTTCGCTACCTTCGAATTTTGTTTTCACATTGGAACAATAACAATCATTAATCATATGGTAGGCTGTGCTTATATTTTTTATAGTTATTATCAACTTTAGAAAAAAATTAAATAAAAAAAACAAAATCGGTTCCACCACACAAAGTTTTCTGGTTTGTTGGGTTGATGACACCAATCAATTGTTTGAAACTCTATAACCCTAAACCCTAAACCCTAAACCATAAAACTCTAACACTAAACCCCAATCCTAAACAATAACTCTACCTTGAAACTAAAACTTGATCTTATTAAAATTGTTTATTCGCAAACAAATAATCGCGAAAGAATAATGAACCTCTTCTGAATTCGGAATAGAGACCGACGGATTGGTTTCGGAATAGCGATTCCTTTATATGGCTTAATTCGGGAAACCAAACTTTTATTTTTTTTTTTGTTTTTGATGGTAATAAAACCCATTCCCAATTGTTTGGCAACCTTAACCCAGAGAGCGGGAAAGAGAAAGAGGGACGGAAGGAAGGAAAGGGTGGGGAAGGAGAGAGTGGGCCGCAAAGGAGTGGGAGATAGAAGTTAGGACATAATTGGTTAGTAGCAGGAAAGAGAAGGGCAGCATACGTCGGGGAACAATGAAAGGAGCTAAGAGGCTGCGCGGCTGGTGGATAGGACGGGGGTAGGGAGGGGGCTGCCAGAAGAGTTGCAAAAAGGAGAGATAGAGGAAGGAAAAAAAAAGAGAGGGGGAAGACCTTGGGCGGGGGGCGGGGCAAAGGATGGGTCAAGGGAAAAAGAAAGGAATTATAGTGAATAGCGACAGAAAGAAGGAGGGGGGAATGATCCTAGAAAGCAAAGAGAGAGGGGGCATTGATATTGTAATGGGATCGGAGGTTCATGCGGGGATTAAGGAATAGGCAGGAGCAGGGGAGCTAAAAAAGGAAAACGGGGGCGGGGTGGTCGACGTTTGCAAGCACTATAATGGAGAAAACTGGGCATGGGATAGAAGAGATCCAGTCAGGAAGGGGACGTGCGTGCGGATAAAAGAGGATAGTCGAGAACCGTATGGAGCTTGGGTCAAGGTGAGGATAAGAAAGCGCAGCAGAGCGTTAGGGGAAGAGTCGGAACGAGGGGGGGGAAGATAAGAAAAGGGTAGTTAGAGATGGAGGGTCAAGAGAGTTAAAGGTGCGACGACTGGGGGAAGAAGGTGTGCGAGAAGGAGAGGAAAAAGAGTGGGTTAGGGACGGGGTGAGGTGGGGGGTGGAAGAGATGGGTGGGCAAACGGGGGGCGAGGGCGCAATGGTGTGTGAGGATCACATACGTGCGGATAGTTGGAAAGAAAGGTCTATGCTCCCCGTGTGCATGGTTCGGGTCAAAGGGAGGCTTTACCCCCTCATAGGATTCGTGATTAACCCCCCTTGACGTGAGTCAGTAAGCTTACGGCGAGATTTCTTTTTTCTCGCCAAAGTCTCGCCCAAAGGGACGCCCTCTAGCGGGTTTAACTAGATTCAATTCTTGTATTTATAGTGACGAGACTTTTCTTTTCTGTTGTGTGTTTTGTAATTCTGTAGGCATTTATTGTTTGGTCGAGGAACAGACGAGATTACTTTCTCGTTGTGGGATTTTTTTCTAATTATGTATTTTATTGTTTTGGCGAGAAAAAGTGACGAGAATTTCTTTTCTCGTTTGTGTTTTTTTAAATTCTTGATGTATTGTATTGTTTGGGCGGAAAGGACGAGATCTCACTTTCTCGTTGTTGAATTTTTTTCGAACTCGTTAGTATTTTATTGGGTGACGAAAAAAGTGAACGATAATTTCTTTCTTGCTGTGGTTTTTAATTAATTCTTATGTATTTTATTGTTGGCGAGGAAAAGGACGAGATCTACTTTCTCGTTGTGGATTTTGTCTAATTCTTATGTATTTTATTGTTGTCAGAAAACTGACGAGAATTTATTTCTCGTTGTGTTTTTTTAATTCTTAGTATTTTATTGTTGGCGAGAAAATAATAAGAATAGAAAAAATCCACTACGAGAAAGCAGTATCTCGTCCTTTTACTCGCCAAACAATAAAATACATAGAATTTAAAAAAAAAACACAACGAGAACAGAAATTCTCTTGTATTTTATTGTTTGGCGAGAAAAATGCCGAGAAGTTCTTTTCTCGTTGTGTTTTTTTTTAATTCTTTATGTATTATATTGTTTGGCGAGAAAAGTAGAGATCTACATCTCAGTTTGATATTTTCTAATCTTAATGTATTTTATTGTTTTGGCGAGAAAAGTGACGAGAATTTCTTTTTCTCGTTGTGTTTTTTGTTTTTTAATTCTTATGTAGGTTTATTGTTTGGCGAGCAAAAGTGACGAGATCTACATTCTCGTTGTGGATATTTTTCTAATTCTTATGTATTTTATTTTTGGCGAGAAAAAGTGACTAGAAATTTCTTTTTCTCTTTGTTTTTTTTTTAATTCTATGTATTTTATTGTTGGCGAGAAATCATAAGAATTAGAAAAAAATCCACCAACGAAAGGCAGATCTCCGTCCCTTTTCCTCGCCAAACATAAAATACCTAAGAATTAAAAAAAAAAAAACCCAACGGAAAGAAATTCTCTTGTATTTTATTGTTTGGCGAGAAAAAGTGACGTAATTGCTTTCTTCGTTGTGTTTTTTTTTTAATCTTATGTATTTTATTGGTTGGCGAGAAAAAGCGACGAGATCTACATTCTCGTTGTGGATTGGATATTTTTCTAATTCTCATGTATTTTTTTGTTGGAGAGAAAGTGACGGAAATTTCTTTTCTCGTGTGTTTTTTTAATTCGTATGTATTATTGTTTGGAGAGAAAATACATAAGAATTAGAAAAAAAATCAACACCGAGAAGCAGATCTCGTCCTTTCCTCGCCAAACAATAAAATACTAAGAATTTAAAAAAAAAACACAACGGAAAGAAATTCTCGTGTAATTATGGTTTGGCGAGAAAAAGTGTGATGAGAATTCTTTTCTCGTTGTGTTTTTTTTTAATTCTTATGTATTTTTGTGTTTGGCGAGAAAAAGTGACGCGAATCTCCTTCTCGTTGTGGATATTTTTATAATCTATGTCTTTTATTGTTGGCGAGAAAAGTTGACGAGAATTTCTTTTCTCGTTGTGTTTTTTTAAAAATTCTGATGCATTTATTGTTGGCGCGAAATACATAAAGAATAGAAAAAATTCACAACGAGAAAGCAGATCTCGTCCTTTCCTCGCCAAACAATAACATACATAAGCATTAAAAAAAAAAAAACACAACGAAAAACGGAAATTCTGTATTTTATTGTTTGGCAAGAAAAAGTACGAGACTTTTTTCTCGTTGTGTATTTTTCTAGTTCTTATGTATTATATTGTTTGGCGAGAAAAAGTGACGAGATTTTCTTTCTGTTGTGTGTTTTTTTAATTCTCTGCGTTTATTGTTGGCCGAGAAAAAAAAAGTGACGAGAATTTCTTTCTTGCTGTGTTTTTTTAATTCTTATGTATTTTATTGTTTGGCGAGAAAAGGACGAGAGATCTACTTCTCGTTGTGGGATTTGGTCTAGTCGTAGGTATTTATTGTTGGCAGAGAGAAAAGTGACGAGAATTTTTTTGCTCGTTGGGTTTTTTTAATTCTTATGTATTTTATGTTTGCGAGAAAAAACCTAGAATTAGAAAAAAATCCACAACGAGAAAGCAGATCTCGTCCTTTCCTCGCCAAACAATAAAATACATAAGCATGTAAAAAAAAAAAACAACGAGAAAAGAAATTCTCTGTGTATTTTATTGTGTTGGCAGAAAAAAAAAAAAAAAAGTGACGGAGAATTTCTTTTTCGTTGTGTTTTTTTTTACTCTTTTGTATTTTATTGTGTGGCGAGAAAAAGTGACGAGACTTCTTTTCTCGTTGTGTTTTTTTTTAATTCTATGTATTTTAATTGTTTTGGCGAGAAAAGACGAGACTACTTTCTACGTTGTGGATTTTGTATTCTAATTTCTTGGTATGTTATTGTTTGCGAGAAAAAGTGACGAAGAAATTTTTTTCTCGTGTGTTTTTTAATTCTTATGCTTTTATTGTTTGCAAGAAAATACATAAGAATTAGAAAAAAATCCACAACGAGAAAGATATTTCTCGTCCTTGTTCCTAGCCAACAATAAATACATACGAATTTAAAAAAAAACACAACGAGAAAAGAACTTCTCTTGTATTTTATTGTTTGGCGAGAAAATGACGAGGAATTTCTTTTCTCGTGTGGTTTTTTAATTCTTATGTTATTATATTGTTTGGCGAGAAAAAGTGACGAGATCTACATTATCGGTTGTGGATATTTTTCTAATCTTAGGTATTTTTTGTTTGGCGAGAAAAAGTGACGAGAATGTCTTTTATCGTTGGTTTTTTTTAATTCTCTTATGATTTTATTGTTTGACGAAAAAAAGTGCGAGAATTCTTTCTTGCTGTGTTTTTTTTCATTCTTATGTATTTATTGTTGGGAGGAAAAAAGTGACGAGAATTTTTTTCTCGTTGTGTTTTTTAATTCTTATGTATTGTAGTGTGTGGTGGAGAAAAAATACAATAAAAAAAAAGACTTAGAAAAAACTCCACAACGAGAAAGCAGATCTAGTCCTTTTCCTCGCCAAACAATAAAATACATAAGATTAAAAAAAAAAAAACACCGAAGAAAAGAATTCTCTTGTATTTTATTGTTTTCGGCGAGAAAAAGTGACAGACTTTCTTTTCTCTTGTGTTTTTTTCTCGTTCTTATGTTATTTATTGTTTGGCGAGAAAAAGTGACGAGATCTACATTCTCTTGTGGATTATTTTTCTAATCTTATGTATTTATGTTTGGCGAGAAATAAAGTGGACGAGAGTCTTTCTCGTGTGTTTTTTTAACTTCTATGCATGTATGTTGACGAGAAAAAGTGCGGAGAATTTCCTTTTCTTGCTGTGTTTTTTTAATGCTTATGTATTTATTGTTTGGCGAGAAAAAGGAAGGTGTTCTACTTTCTCGTTGTGGATTTGTCTAATTCTTATGTTTATTGTTTGGCGAGAAGAAAAAGTGACGAGAAATTGTTTTTTCGTTGGGTTTTTTTAATGCTTAGTATTTTATTGTTTGGCGAGGAAAACCATAGAATTAGAAAAAAAATCCACAACGATTTTTTTTTTTTGGGGAAAAGCAGATCTGTCCCTTTTCCTCGCCACACATAAAATACATAAGATTAAAAAAAAAACACAACGAGAAAAGAAATATCTTGTATTGTATGTTTGGAGAGAGAAAGGAAAAAGTGACGAGATTCTTTTCTCGTTGTGTTTTTTTAATTATTATGGAGAATTGTTTGGCGAGAAAAGGACGAGAATCACATTCTCGTGCTGGATATTTTTTAATCTTAGTATTTTGAGTGTTTGGCGAGAAAAAGTGACGAGAAGTCTTTTCTCGTTGTGTTTTTTTAATTCTTAGTTTTTTTTTTTTTTTTTTTTACAATTTGGTGTTTTTTAGTTTTTGTGTTTTTTTTAATTAATTCTTATGTATTTTATGTTTGGCCGAGAAAAAAGTGACGAGAATTTTTTCTCGTTGTGTTTTTTTTAATTCTTATTATTATTGTTTGGCGAGAAAATACATAAGAATTAGAAAAAAATCCACTACGAGAAAGCAGAG
>JAMKCH010074212.1:0-11157 GCA_023653785.1 Ophioderma brevispina | reverse complement strand
CCATCCGTAAATCTCAGGTACAGGATCATTTAAATTAATACGCTTATCAACAACGGTGAAAAATAACGATCAATTGCAGGATATAGGAACCCCATTGCGTCGTTTGCAACATAAAATCTTCCAGATAAATATCTTTAAAGAATACTGTTTGCAAAAGAAAACGCAACCAAATTCCCACACGAACGAATGATGTACGGAAAAGAATTTTCTCCCTCCCACAAGAGTGTCCTCTCTCCTCAGAGGCGGATTGAGCTATGATATTAACAACCAGAGCACAAAGAATACGAAGACGGACAAATGCAAGCATGCGATTGGCACAAAAGATGCGTTGCTATGGCAAACAATATGGAATGAACCACTTCTCTGCAGGGGGGGGCAAACTGGTTTTTCTACGAGGGGCCTATGAAAAACTTTGTTAAAGCTAAAAACAGCTATCTAATAGTTAATATGAAATCAATTTTGGGGTATTTCTTAATGCTAATTATTGTGTAATGCTATTCCAATAATTAGAATTTATGATAAGTACTCATAGAGGGCGCTTTTCAAAATGGCTGCCAAAATTCTGTATAATAGCCTTTTGGGACCGTTATCAATTAATTATTATAGAATACAAGTATAAATCAAAGTGAAGATGTTTGAAGGCATTTGTTTATATTTTCAAGGATGCTAAACAAGATTATTTTGGTCCAACCTCTGGGAAATGTGGGGAACTCTCGCTAGAGGGCGTTTTCAAAATGGTCGCCAAAATTCCAGAAAATAGTATATTTAAGCTAGAAACAGATATATGAGAATCTAAAAGAAATCATTTTTGATGTATTTCTGAATGATCTCTATTATATAATGATATTTAAATAATTAGAATTTATGATAGTTACCTTTAGACGGCGCTTTTTCAAAATGGCGGCCAAAATTCCAGAAAATTGCATATTAAAGCTAAAAACAGCCATCTTAGAGTCCAAATGAAATCAAATTTCGGTGTTTCTTAATGCTAGTTATTGTATTATGCTATTCCAATAATTAGAATTTATGATAAGTACCGTAGAGGGCGCTTTTCAAAATGGCTGCCAAAATTCTGTATAATAGCTACATAATAATAGCCTTTTGGGACCGTTATCAATTAATTATTATTGAATACAAGTATAAATTAATGTGAAGATTTTTGAAGGTATTTGTTTTCAGTTTCAAGAATGCTGATCCAATCTCTGGGAAATGTGGGGAACTCTCGCTAGAGGGCGTTTTCAAAATGGCCACCAAAATGCCAGAAATTGCATATAAAGCTAAAAACAGCCATCTAAGAGTCCAAATATAATCAAATTTCGGTGTTTCTTAATGCTAGTTATTGTATTATGCTATTCCAAATATTAGAATTTATGATAAGTACCCCTAGAGGGCGCTTCTTCAAAATGGCTGCCAAAATCCCACATAATAGCATTTTGGGGCTGTTTTCATTTATTATCAAATTCAAATATATATCAGAATGAAGACTTTAAAGATGTTTTTTTATATTATCAAGGATGCTGAACAAGATTTTTTTAAATCCAGCGTTTGGTCAATGTGGATAACTCTCAAAATGGCCGCCAAAATTCCAGAAATAACATATTAAAGCTAAAAACAGCTATCTAAGAGATAAATTAATGATATCAATTAATTATTATCAAATACAAGTATAAATCAAAGTGCAGATGTTTGAAAGTATTTGTTTATATTTTCAAGGATGCTGAACAAGATTTTTTTGTCCAACCTCTGAGAAATGTGGGGAAATCTCGATAGAGGGCGTTTTCAAAATGGCCGCCAAAACTTCAGAAAACCACATATTATTTAACAGCTATCTGAGAATAAAAAATGAAATCATTTTGGGTTGTTTTTTTAATGCTATTTATTGTGTAATGCTATTTCAGTCATAACGGATCTATGATAAATGCCCCTAGAGGGCACTTTTTGAAAATGGCTGTCAAATGTCATATGAAGGTTTTTTTACATTTCAGACTTTAAATACTAGTACCTGTAGATTATGTAATACTTAAAATTATGAAATATTTTTTGCAATAATCCCTTCAATTAGGCCCAAATCCAACTATGTATTAATGGGGATGACCTGATTTAATTATAAAATGCACTATATTTAAATTCTAAATGTAAAAAATAGACATTATACATTTTGGCAGCCATTTCGAAAAAGCGCACTCCTATATACAATAAATATAATTAAGAAATACCTCAAAATTGATATGTTTACTCTTAGATGGCTATATTTAGCTTAATAAGCCATTTATGTAATTTTGGTCGCCCTTTAAAAAACGCCCTGTAGCGAGATTTCCCCACTACAGAGGTGGGACCTAAAAATTCTGAGCATCCTTGAAAATATAAACGAATATCATCAAACATCTTCACTTTGATTTATACTTGTATTTGTCAATAATGCATTGATAACGCCCCCCCCAAGACTATTATATGGGATTTTTGTTGCCATTTTGAAAAAAAAAATCTAGTGGTACTTATCATAATATTACAATTGCTAGAATAGCGGAATACATTAATTAGCAATGAGACACTCAAAATTGATTTCATTTTGAATCTTAGATTGCTGCTTTAATCTTTAATATGTCATTTCTGGAATTTTGGCAGCCATTTTGAAAAAGTGCCATCTAGGAGCATTTATCATTAATCTTTGTGATTGAATAGCATTACACAAATAGCATTAAGAAACAACCCCAAAATGATTTCATTCTGATTCTCAGGTAGCTATTATACTTTAATATGCGTTTTTTTTAATTTGGCGGCCATTTTGAAAACGCCCTCTATCGAGATTTCCCCACATTTCTCAGAGGTTGGATCAAAACCGTTCTGCATCCTGGAAAATATAAACAAATACTTTCAAACATCTGCACTTTGATTTATGCTCTAATTTGATAATAATTGATTTATATCATTTTTTACTCTTAGATAGCTGTTTTGAGCTTTAATATGTCATTTCTGGAATTAATTTTTGCGGCCATTTTGAGAGTTATCTACATTTCCCAGACGTTGGACATAAAAAAATGTGTTCAGCATCCTTGAAAATATAAAAAACATATTTAAAAATCTTCACTTTGATTTATATTTGAATTTGATAATAATTGAAAACAGCCCCAAAAGGCTATTATATGGAATTTTGGCAGCCTTTTAAAAAAAGGCGCCCTCTTGGGTACTTATCATAAATTCTAATATTTGGAATAGCATTAGACAATAATTAGCATTAAGAAATTCACCAAAATTGATTCATATTAACTCTTAGATAGCTGTTTTTAGCTTTAATATGCCATTTCTGGAATTAATTTTTGCGGCCATTTTGAGAGTTATCTACATTTTCCAGACGTTGGACATAAAAAAATGTGTTCAGCATCCTTGAAAATATAAAAAACATCTTTAAAAATCTTCACTTTGATTTATATTTGAATTTGATAATAATTGAAAACAGCCCCAAAAGGCTATTATATGGAATTTTGACAGCCATTTAAAAAAAAGGCGCCCTCTAGGGTACTTATCATAAATTCTACTATTTGGAATAGCATTAGACAATAATTAACATTAAGAAATACACCAAAATTGATTCATATTAACTCTTAGATAGCTGTTTTTAGCTTTAATATGCCATTTTCCGGAATTTTGGCGGCCATTTTGAAAAAGCGCCCTCTAAAGGTACCTATCATAAATCCTAATTATTTAAGTATCATTATATAATAGAGAGCATTCAGAAATACACCAAAATTGATTTCATTTTGATTCTCAGATAGCCGTTTTCTAGCTTAAATATACCATTCTCTGGAAGTTTGGCGGCCATTTTGAAATACGCCATCTAGCGAGAGTTCCCCACATTTTCCAGAGGTTGGACCAAAAGAATCTTGTTCAGCATCCTTGAAAATGTAAACAAATACCTTCAAACATCTTCACTTTGATTTAAACTCCTATTCAATAATAATTAATTGATAATGGTCCCAAAAAGGCTATTATACTGAATTTAGGCAGCCATTTTGAAAACAGCGCCCTCTAAGGGTACTTATTATAAATTCTAATTATTGGTATAGCATAACATAATAATTAGCATTAAGAAATACCCCAAAATTCATTTCATATTAACGCTTAGATAGCTGTTTTTAGCTTATATTTGTCATTTTCTGGAATTTTGGCGGCCATTTTGAAAAACGCCCTCTAGCGAGAGTTCCCCACATTTCCCAGAGATGGACCCCAAAAATCTTGTTCAGCACCCTTGAAAGTACAAGAAAACACCTTCAAACCTTCTTCCCCAAACTTCTAGAATGGGGCTTTCATTTTGAACCCTACTATGTAATCTTTAGACCTTTCATAATTGATGGAATATGTGGCATTCGTAAACCACCCTCGGAGTAATCGCCAATCATAGTTTTTTCTGTTTACCTTGTCAGGCTTTCCGGACCATACGAACTTGTACAAAATCGAATTCAGATCATTAATGAAACTATCAGGGGGGTCGGGCAAAACTGAAAGAAGAAAAATTAGTTGCGACAAAGCCAACGATTTAATTATGATAATTTTTCCAAGAGAGGTTACGTCTCTACAGGACCAAATTCGCAATAGATTCGTTATATTTGTAAGTTTAGGCAGATAATTCAGTTCAAAAATGTTGCTAGGTCATATTTTACAAGGACGGCCTAATAAAACCTTACCGGGACCGTTTACATAGGACATACAAGATTGGCTAATGTCCTTAGGGTTCTACTAAAAGCACCAAGAGCCATAATTTGGCACTTGTCCTACGTTTACACAACGATTAAGTGAGGATCATGTTCTTAAGAAATAAAGTTGTGTCATCTGCATAATAAATTTATAGTAATAGTAACCTATTATAGATACAGTAATACTTTCAGATCATCGGTTTTTATAGCACGGTTTAAACCCTCGTCTTATCAATCCTTTTTTTTTGTAACACGTATTCCACAGGTGGGGGGTGTTAACCACCCCCCTCGAGAATTTTTTAAAAAGCACCCCTATGCGTATGATTTGATACCAGTGGATAGGCATTGTCCTTCCTCTTTCCATTGAATACCAAAATAAGTCCAACATACTATATGGCGTCACAATGACGGTCATCAAGTCCTCGAGTCGGCAAAATTGGCATTTTTCCTTAAAAATCGGCGAAAATCCAATTTTGCTCTAAAAACGTAGGAATAAAAACGGATTTCCATGCGTTTTTCAGTCAAATGATGGCAAGTGGCTAGTTTTTACATAAACATAAATAGTTTTAGAGAGCCATACTGTGCATAATTATTTTCAAAATCCAACATAAAATATCCTTGGGTGGCAACCACCCCCCCTTACCCTTCGACTTTTAATTTGACGGCATACCCTAACCCCGTTGAGGTGCTACCTTCACATTTTTTCTTTCGCTAAAATGACGGAACGGATGAGAAGAACGATTACCTATAAGCGTTTTATTTTTATACGTTTTTTTAAAGCGTTTTTAGATTAGAGCGCACACCGGGGCGAAGTTCGGTATGGGGGTGGTAAACCACCACCCCCCCCCCCTTGTTAAGAGACGAGGGTTAATATTTCTGCACAGAGTAATAAATATATACGATGACTTAAACGGACAGCCTTGTCTTACACCACGATAGAGGTTAAACAATTCTGATGCATTACCGTTTTTTACGACGGCATGCTTTGATTTCATGAACCCACTGGATAAAGTTCTTTAACCAAAATTAAAATACTCAAAGTTTTGAAATAAAATGGCCATTCTAAAGTGTCAAAAGCCTTTTCAAATTGAAAATCATAGTCAGTAAGCCGGGTTCATCATTTGTAATTTAACTATTGTCCGCTACAAAATCCCGTGCAAACGTATGTTTTCTCCTATATCTAACTTTCATGAATCCGGTTTGATCCCCACTAATAATACAAGGGAGAACAACCTTTATTTCGTTAAGAATGCATTTCTTAATGATTTTGGGTGGTGTTCAAAAAGTTGACATTGGCCGCCAGTTCTGTATTTTATTTGGATTTTCTTTCTTTCTTTGGAATAAGTTTTTATAATATTACCGCCTTGTGCTGGTCCATTGAGATCTTTCCTTGTTGACACGAATAATTAAATAGTATTCGCAATGAGCTGACCAACTATCGAAAAGAAAAAATTGTACCACATTCTGCAGGCAATCCAGCTGTACCCAGGCCGTTTATTATTGGCCATTGATTTCAGAATCCGCTAAACATTCATCATCAATCGCGTTATACACCTTCTGACAATTGATCTTTGGTCCAATGATCTGGGGCACCCGTCGTTCATGAAAAGGATGTCATTATTAAAAGGTGGCGTTTAAATTATGTTATTCTGTTTGATTAAAAGTTTGTTTTCTTCGTTTAAAATTTCTTGGGTTCAGTAAACAAAATCGTCCCATCCTTTTCTAATTTATTTATTACAGACTGATTTTGATTACGTTTTTCTAGATTCACAAAATCAGGCTGGAAAAAAGTGTGCGCGTGATCTTATTATACAGTCCTTTTGTTTTCTCATAGGATATATTTTCAACGTTTTGGTTTTGCATTCTTTAATTTCATCCGGCAGTTCATTTAAATCGGGTCCGTTCGTCGGATGCATATCATTTTCCAGAACATTACCCTCTTTTAATGCAATTTTCTTCTCCTTTTTTTCGTTGCCTTTATAATTTAAGCGATCGAACTTCACGTGGTTAACGCTATTCCCACCAGAACGGTAGTGACCGTAACTTGTTACTTCATCTTTTAGAAAATTTCCCAACTAAGATATTCTCCATGACACCGTACTACCATTGGTTTATTATTTTGTTTAGTTTCCTGTTCTCACCACATCATTTAATTAGCATTTTGCGTATTATTGGTTCTTTTAGCAAAGATGTCTTAAATTTTCAAAAGACCGGGACCACCCGCACTGGTTCGTTGGAGCATTTTGAGATTTTAATTAGAGATAGGAGTTGGACGAATCAGTTTGTGACTCCCGGAGATATCACAGTGATCAACCTGAAATATAATGAGATGAAATCAGAAAAAATCTAGCGACCTTAAATGGGTTGCCCGATGAGAACGCCATGTAAATTGACTAACAATTAGAGAGTTTTTCTCCAAATATCGATTAAATCGAAGGTGTCCATTATATTCTTAACACACTCGTTGGGAGTTAAAGTGTGTAACCTTTACACCTTTTTATCTTTGTTAACTATCCATACTCCGATTAAGTCACCGCCTAAAATAAAATTTCGCACCCGAAGTCTATTATTTTTTTTCTCACCTTCTGGGTCCTGCAGTTTAAAAAAAAAGAGGATTGTCCTAAGTTAGTGTTCCTTATTTCCTATTCAATTTCTTTATGTAAAAGTAATTTCAAATACCTAGCGATTCCATATCGAGAAAATATGCGACCATCATCGTCTTTATAGCATTAGCACACATTTAAATTATATTTTTTAACCGAATACAAACTCCTCTACTGTTAGAGGTACCATGAAGAAAGCATAGTTTTTCCACCCCACTCATCCTTCCAATCTTGTTCTTTCAGGACCATGCCCCTCCTCCTCTCCGTGACCTCCATGATGTTCTCTGTGGAGTAAAGAACCATTATAAGATTTCTGACTTTCGTTGAGTCATTCTCGCTGCACAACACCCCACCGTCCTAACTACATCTCGCAATTTTTCCGATTATCTGCGCCTGTCATATTCTATGTCCACGCGTACTCACCCAAACTTCCCTTACGCTGCATCTACAGCTTTTAGCATCTCTCACCCTCTACTGTCTTTTCCCTTCATTCCTGGCTGTCGTCTTAACTCTTGTCCACTGTGACTCAGACTCCCATTTGGTTTTCATTCATCTTCGTCCCTCGTCCCACTCACTCGCTTATCAGATCCTCAGTGTCCGGACCGTTCTGAACCTCTTCTTAAATACTGCTCGATTTCAAGTTCTCTCCTTCTCCTTCGTGGTCACCGCCTTCCTTCATTGCTCTCTCCCATTGAGCTCACGGTCAGCTCTACACCCTCCTCCTACGATTCTCGTCCCTCAACACACCCTTGTGGTTGATTGCGGACATTTTACCTCGTTTGTGAATATTCGGATCAGAATTAGCCAACATTAGGATTGGCGAAATTACTTGATATAACAATAATCAAATTGCCACGGGTAGAATGACCTGTTTTGGTCTAAGTCTTTCTTGTTGGGTAATTGTCAATGTGTTCTAATCAGCTTCTTCTAACCTTGGAATAGACAAGAAAGTACCAGTCCCAAAAACCTTTTGAACACAAACCTATTAAATGGTCTTAATTGGATCGTGGAATAGGGCTAGTTTTCACACTGCTAACACCATGATCGTAATCTCTGTACCTAAGTTCAATATTTTGATGAAGGATACAACAGCACCTCAAACTCCCGCTGTGTCAGGGATACACAACTCAGGTCACGCACTGCTGACCTTTCAAAACACGGACATTACTTCGCTTTCCCAGAAAATCGATGACCGTTTAAAATGTTTTTGTCAAACATGGTCCCTTTTATACCACCCAAAACCGTTCAACAGAACAACACTCTAACCGTCACAATTTTTTAACCTTATAATTAAACCCGGATATTAAATTTCCACAGACGCCTACTAAATTCTGTTGACGAGACTCTTATTTGAACAGAACCTCATACAATAGCTCAGCGGGATGTTGTCGGCTTCTGTGGGAGGACTCCGGTGATATAAGTCTTACATACAATTGTTTTATCCTGCGACAATTATAATGACGCCTTATCACTTTATTTTGTGTAATGTTACAATTGATCATAAATTGAATTGAGAAACAGCATAATTAAAGTATTGAAAAGTGCAGATTACTAAACCAATGGAATAGATTTCTAAGATGGTACAAACTAATGTTACATGTTTTCCTGATGGTATGGATTGATAATAATAAATAGTAACACAGAGCAGACAGGCTATCAGGCAGCCCTTTTAACATCATGCTGGAAGGTAAAAGAGGTGCAAACCCCTACCCAAAGCGGTTGAAATGGAGAAACAGACGCACAAAAAAGAAAAAAGGTGGGGAGCCCGAGGGCCAGTGGAACATCGAATTACTCGTTGCCGCCATAATTCGTAGTGCCTTTATTTTTCGGCTATTCAATAAATAATGTTCGTTTTCTTATATACCAATTTTTTTTTTACGTACGCCTATTTTTTTTGTTACATGGTCCAATTGTAAATGATTTCTTTCGTAGGTAGACTGTAATACAGTATCAATATTGGCAGTTGAAATAAAGAGTTAATTATTTTTAAAAAGGGGGATCTCGGTGCCCACCTAAACCATAAAAATACAGTTGAAATTGGTTCCATCTTGACCAATGTGGTCTATAAATTCAGCTATTCAGTAATTATTGCATTTTCTTATGCAAAAATAAAACAAAAAGGTTTTGTAGCCATAGTTATTTTTCTCAAACAACCATTTTTTTCTTTTTGCCCAATATTACATATTTTCATTCAGTTAATCGATTTTAATCTCGCCAGGCAATCTGTAACTATGAAGTTAATATATTTTCAACATTTTAATGGCAACTTCTAAACAGTCATTTTTGTTTAAACAGTCATATTTGCCCCGTATGATTTTTTTTCCATTTTAAACCATTTTCACGATGGGCAATTGAATTCATTTCTAATGGAAAGTTATTCCATATTTCAAAGTTAGACTATAACTTGTTAACATCACGTTTGTCCAATAAGTTCAACCATATTGTTGCCAATCATTTTCCCCGTTAGATTTGTATTCAAGAACTTTTTTAAATAAAGAGTTAACTATTATAAAAAGGGGATCTCGGTGCCCTGTTGTGCCCACCTAAACATAAGATACAGTTGAAATTGTTCATCTTACCAATGTGGTCTATAAATTCGGCTATTCAGTAATTATTGCATTTTCTTATGCAAAAATAAAACAAACAAAAACTTTTGTAGCCATAGTTATTTTTCTCATACCACAATTTTCCCCTTTTACCCAATATTACATATTTTCATTCAGTTAATCTCGCCGGGCAATCTGGTTCATTTATAACTATGAAGTTATTGTGTTTTCAACATTTTAATGGCGACTTCAAAACAGTCACGTTTGACCATTAATATCAGTAATTGCAAAAGTTTGTTGTATAGTCAATTTTTTTTGTCCTGTATATACGTATATATGTTTTTGGGTTTTTTCCATTTTTAACCGTTTTCATTATTGGCAATTGAGTTCATTTCTAATGGAAAGTTATTCCATATTTAAAAGTTAGATATAACTTTTTAACATCACCATGATCACGTTTGTCCATAAGTTTCATATAGTTAACCATATTGTTGGCAATCATTTTCCCCTTTAGATTTGTATTCAAGAAGAACTTTTGTTTTCACCACTCTAATTCTTGTGATTTTCTTTTGCTCACGGCGCAGTTTATACGCAATGCAGGAAAGTCTCCTTCTTTCTTGCTTCATTGGAACAGGTAGGTCTTGTAAAATTCTTATTTTGCTCCCTTTTTTCAAATTTGATGGATTTCCAAAATACTCTCTGTCCCTTGCATAATCAAAAACGGAGGCAGCTTTCCGTTGACCGGTTGCCTGTGTCGGCTTTCTAAACGGTGAGTGTTGACTACGTTTATCTTGGGAATTTCATCTTCTTCCACTCCGTATTCATTCTTAAAGACATCAGTCAATGTGTCAAAGCAGTCTTCATCTCTCCCAACTTCGGGCACCCCACATATCAACAGGTTTAGTTTCCTGTTATTCAGTTCCGTCAACAGCAATTTTTCTTCTAGTTCACTTACTTGTCTTTGCGTTTCTGAAAGGACCGCTGGAATTGCGACTTTCTGTATCTCGTCTAAGCGTTGAGCATGCCAATCTGTGGCTTTTTTAAATGTGCGTGGACTTTTTTAGTTCTAAGTTGCTTACTTGTTCCTCTGGAGCTGCCTCGGGGACATTCGGAGATAAGTTCCCACTATCCATTTTTTTTCGTAGCAGGTGTACGTTGCGGCGCAAAAGAGTCCGGTGATACCTTAGCGTTTGTTACGGAGGCTGTTATGCGTAACGGTCGGGGAGCAGCTTGCGATGTCCGGACACGTGATACCTTATTTTCCCGAGGTTTCAGCTGTGGTTTGGTTGCCGACTTTGTCTGGTTTTTAGAGCGAGT
>JAMKCH010074211.1:0-46718 GCA_023653785.1 Ophioderma brevispina | reverse complement strand
ACGTGACCACCACCCTAATAAACATTTTCAATGTGGGAAACAATGTGGTCCACAACCTTTCAATGCAAACCAATCTTGGATCAATTTCAGGACCAATAGATGTTGAACAATAAATTTGATCAATACACGGAACTTCATTTTACCAATTCCCAAGGTGGGAAAATGTGTCCACAACCTTTTATTCAAATAATCAATTGGGATCAATTTTGACCAATAGATGTTGATCAATAAATTTTGATCATACCGGAAATTCCTTTGTACCAATTCCCACTGTGTGAAACAATGTGTCCACAACATTTACAAATGATCCAATTTGGAGCAATAAATCTTGGTCAATACCAATACTCCTTAAACCAACTTTCAATACGGAAACATGTGTCCACAACCTTTTCAAATAATCAATTTGGATCAATTTGACCCAATATGATGTTTCAATAAATTGTGATCAATACCCGGAACTTCCCCTTTACCAATTTTCAATTGAACAATGTGGTCCACAACCTGTCGAATAATCAATTTGGATCAATTTTGACCCAATAGTGTTGATCATAAATTTGATCAAACCCAGAACTCCTCTTTACCAATTGTCAAATATGGAACAATATGTCACACAAAACCTTCGAATAATCAATTTTGGCTCAATATTGACCAATAATGTTGAACAATAAATTTGATAATACCCGAACTTCCTCTTTCCCAAATTGTAAATATTGAAACAATATGTCCACACCTTTCGAATAATTCAAATTTTGATCACTATTGACAATAGAGTTGAACAATAAATTTGATCAATACCCGGAACTTCCTCTTTACCAATTTTCAATTTGTGGAGCAATGTGTCCACAACCTTTTCGAATAATCAATTTGGATCAAATGACCAATAGATGTTGAACAATAAAGTTTGATCAATACCCGGAACTTCCTCTTTACCAAGCTTTCAAATATGGAAAATGTGTCCAGGAACTTTTACAAAAAATATAGATTTGAACTTGGGACCAATAAAATTTGATCATTGAATTCTGATCCAAACCAAAACCAATTTCACTAAAAATTTTACGTCAACCCCTAAATTTGAACTGGTGCTCAGTTTCCCTTATTCGCACCAATTCGATCAAGGTACCCAAATGATCGAATACACTCAATAATAATAATTTCAAAATAATATCTCAAGCTTCCTGAAATGGTGACTCACCCCTTAAAACTGAACAAATTATGCTCACTGTCACTTATTCACACATCGATCAAACGTACACCAGTGATCGAAACACTTTAATAAAACTAGTTTCAAAATCTCTTCTCAAGCTTTCCCTGAAATGTTGACGTCCCCCCCTTAAATTTGAACAAATTATAGCTCGATGTCCCTTATTCACACCAATTCGATCAAGGTACACAAGTTGATCGACTTTCAGAAATATCCTATCACGCGTTCCCTGAAATGTGGGACGTCACCATAGCCCTTAAAATCTGTCGGATCAAAAAAAGATGAAACTTTCAACCGTATATTCCCAACCCACAGATTTACCCCACTACTCAAGCAAAATGCCTTGGACACAGACATACTTGAATAAACCATCCCTACTTAGACATAATTTGAGGGGGCAATTTGGGGCCCCAGAAAGAATCTATATGCGAGTGCGCACTCGAAGTGCATAAGTGCAAAATTTGGAAGACTTAACAAAAGTATTTACAGATAAAAAACAATCCAAAAAACTCCACAGACAAGCCAGTAAATTTCCACCGCCGTGTTTTTTCCTAGTCCCTTTCTCCCTTCTTAAATGGAACCAGAAATATTTTTTTCATTAACTGGAAAATTGTGTGCCAGTAATTAATTGGACGAATACGTCCAATCGTCACCCGTATGGCAGAGTGTCCAAGTCCCTTATAAAGTACCCTAACAACACTTTTGGCAAAGTCGAACGCCAGTATTCAGTGGAGAATATCTTCCTCCAGCTAAACCCGCGATTCATTAACCCCACGACGCAATACCTAGAGTAGTCAGCGAAAGATAAAGAATGTACGACTTACCACCACACAACTCAATTCGCGGCCATTTTATTTTGAATTCAAATTTCTAAAAACATATCCAAAATTTAGAGGTTTCTCAGCTTGTGCCGAGAGCTAAAATATTCTACATACGGGGAAACCAGTACGTTACTGGCTTAAAATCCGTGTTTTAAAATCTTGAAAAATAAGGACTAACAAACCAAATAGAAAATTCACCGAAACTACCGACGTGTGTGTTCCTGACGAGTCCATGGGAAGCCATTACAGAGCGAGTGTCTTTACACCTCACCTGTGCCAGTCTGCCAAGCGACGCGAACGACAAGCATTCACTATGTTTACAATTTAGTAAACACGCAATTTCACCACAGCTGGAAATTTAAATAACAAAAAGCTGCGCGCGAAAGATTTCAAAACAGAAATAAAAACGGCGGGATTTACACACTGAAGGGCAGAGCCTACTTCCGCTCTCCTGTCAAACCTAACGAAAATTCACAAAAGATGGCGCTATTACTGTTTACAAGTGGAACGCTATGATCAATTCTTGACAATACTTAAGGGATTTTAGTATTTCGGAATGGAAGTAGAATTGGGATTTTCAAAAAATGCCACTGAACCAAATTTTGCACACCCTTCAGAAATGATGGCTTAGGTCCTAATAAACTAAAAGCTATCGATAGAAAAGTCTGTACTCCATTTCATCCTTCAGGCTATGCGCAACGAACTTCCCATCTGACTATGAAAGTGTGTTCTCTTTTTTTATTTTTTTTATGTTTTTGATTTATTTATTTATTATTTATTATCACATTATTAAGGGTGCAGGGTGAAACAATTCAGCTAACCGCTGTTCTACCACGGAGCCCTGAAACTTTACAATTTAAAATATTAAAAGATGCACTAGAAATGTTATAAGTTATATGTACAATATAATTTTATCATATATAATTATAGTATTAAATTAAAACACCACTGAACATAATAAAAAATGATCAAACAACACATGAACATAATATAATCACGTAAAAGAAAATATACAACAAAAGTTTTTAACATTAAGTGAAATTTAAAACATTAACTTTATTCATTAAAATAAAGGGAATACAATAGTTATTTTCTCGTTTTAACATAAGTGAATGAACAAATAAAATTACTTGCAATTGTATTTGTCATGTTTTATCTTTATTTCTCAATTTTATTTGGGAAAAGATTTCTCACGGGAAAAAAGTAATTTGTTATGTAGAGAAAGGGGAATTCCTCTAGTGCTATATTGAGATTATGCAGGTTTATGTTACAACGACATAAGAGTGGACGGAATTCCCCGACAGGCTAAATTTAGAAACTGATTCAACTTGCTTATGCAGTTGAGATCAAAACAGATTGCAAAATTTTGGGGTTCCCCAGGATTTATTTAGTGTAAGATGGTGCAATGCATATGATGTTCATTTATGTGAACCCAGTCAGCTATTGCAGGTTAATGTTTATGCATGATGATGCGGTAATGATTATTATTAGAGAAAGGGAATCTACTGTGAATGTTCAAGAGTGCTTCCTGGGAGAGATTTTTTTCCAGCCAGTACTAGGAGCTATACATATAGTTATAGCTAGCCTTGAGCTGCAACAATGGTAGATTTGTGTATTACCTAGGGTCAGGGATTTGTAATAACAGGAGCTTGAGATCTGAACTGTCTGTCGTATTTTAAGCCAAAATAGCTTCAGTTTTTGGAATCATTTGGGATTCCAGTTTGTGGTCCTTAATGAGGACATTATCGACAGACAGATATGGAGAATACCGGATATTTGGCAGATATTTGTGTCTTCGATGGAAACCGTATCGTATTGAACTGCTGGACGAAATTATCTTCAAGACTAAGAATTTCCATGGATAATTTTTACCGTGTGATTATATTGCATCTGCCATTTTGGGGTCTCGCTGTTAGGACAATCAATCTTGAACCAACAAACTTGAACTTGAAACCGTAAGTTTACATCTTATGTAATAATTCAGCGAAATATTGTAATTTTTGCCAAATTCTTGAACCAATCTGATTAAAATAATTCAACACCTCAGTGTTATATATAAAATTTATATCATTTGTGCACAAGGCCTCGTTTGTTTGTGTTTAAAGGATATTTCTGACCTCTGACGTCCATGAGACATCGTAACAGTAAAATAGGTGCACCCTTGGATTACACGCTTGAATTCGGTCATGGGTTCACTGACCCTGTTTCGTTTCGTTGTCACAAATCAGTAAGCCCTCATTACCTATCACGACCACAACATTCAACATTCACGGCGACAGTTAACAAACATCAATATAAAAGAAAAAAACATCGTGTGGACCTTTGAATTTACCCGGACCCGTAGTATCAATTTTAAATCCTCTTAAATTGCCGTATTTTTTTACCCATGGTCGTCCTGAATTCCAGACTTAAAATACGCGGTCGGAAATTGCTGATTTGGTTTTCGTGTTCCGATATTTGGTGTATATCGCGGGGACAGGACATAAACTCGCATGAAGGAACCTCCCGAGTAAGAGAACATAACAAAATATCGAAACCTTGAGGCTTGAAAAGCAAGAGAGATGGATCGTACCTACTGACCCGGTTTCCTGAGTCTCTACGATGCGACTTTTATCAACCTGATCAAGATCTGGGAAGGAGACTAATGTTGGGGGATTTTCCATCATTGAATACACCCTGGTCTGGTGGAGAAGAATAATGAGGTAGACCGCCTTACTCAATAGCGCAGCACATTGGTCACAGCAGGTGGGTTCGAACTCAAAACCTTTGGCGTGTGGGTCGGGCAATTTTTCCACTGGACGACGTGTGCCCTGCACGTGGTCGCTATTTAGAAAAGTATCATTCTGAAGTATAATCAGAATGTTGTTTGGGCAGGCGTTGCCCAGCAACTTTTCTTTCATGAATTCGTTCGAAGAAATGATGAAAAATCTGTCAAAGTTAATTGAACACACACGACAGAAGCTCACATTTATCTTTCATATATGTTTTTTTATCTTCTATACGCAAAATTAAATTAAAATTAACTTAGAATTAGTAGTACTATTTTTATACATCTTATGTTAATTGTTAATGGAAATTGGTCGACCTTGTTCTTTAAAGGACATGAGACAGTTCCAGAGCTCGCCCACCAATCAATATTTTTCGAACCCTTTTTTTTTTTTTTGCTATTTGAAATGCTTACCAATTTATTATATCACACCTGATGATAGCCCGAATGAGCGTCTTTGTAAAAAAGGTGATGATTTAGTAATTTCTGGCGTGCACTACAGAAATGCAAAGCATGGTTTTCTAGAGGGACATTTACGAGAACAGCAAGTTCAACATGTTTTGGCGGTTTTCTTTGTACTGTTTGTCCACTAACTTTGGAAACGCTCTCGGTAGCTGGTCTACGAACCCGATCCCGTGCAATTTGAGAGAAATGTGTACCCCCCAAGTCCTCCCTCCTGTCACGACGAAAGCACCAGATGCCTAGTCAAAAATCGCATGTGTACGAGCTAATCGCCAGAGATAATCCGCGTAAAATTATGATTTAGTATTTTCTGTCGTGCACGACGAAATTCACAGCACGGCTTCTTTGTGGACGATTATAATAGGCAGACAAGCTCCAACACCTTTTGTGGGTTCTTATGTATACTTGTTTGTCCATAAACGCTTGGAAACGTTCTGGTAGGTTATGCTATGGTACATGATACATGTTGGCCCTTTATGAATTTTTCTGCTACAGACCGGGATAACTTATGTTTTACATCTAAATTAAACATATTTTTTTAACCAGGAACAGCTGTGGTCCCCACATAAAGAGTGCACCATATTTAGAACCATGAAATAACATTGTCAGCTCAATTTATTTCATAATATCATGACCATGGATATTTATCACTTCTACATGCTCAAGCGAACAACGTGGCTCATGATTTCATAATTGGCCCGGAATACCCTTCACATTCTTTTACATCTGGTCCATTGTATTGTGAATTCAGTTAACAGATTTCGAATGCTATATCCTTGCCGCTTGGCGTAAGTTCTTTCCCTCGTTCGCGATAAAAAGAAATCTGAGATTTACTGTTGTTTTTAATTAACTTTGACCCTATGATTTAAATAGTTTTCGTAAAGAAAATGACAAAGGGGACACAATTCATGAAAGAAAAGCTCATGGCAAGGACTGACCTAAATTTGGTGCATAAACCTAATCCCGCAAGCTATTGTCTGTAAAACCTATTTCTTTCAATTTAACCAAGAAAGACCATGGTAGTCAGTGACTTACAATTTAAATCATGAGCGGTGAGTATTTTGCCCTTTATGTTATGAATCAGATACTAGAGCTAATACGGGGACGTGATAACACCTGAATTACCTTGAAATATTTTCAAACGTGTGGGCAGTAACAATGGACTTTGCATACCCTTTTGAGAAAATATCCGAAGTTGTTTTTAGGTTGATTTGTTGAATATCGTTAGCTCTATTGTTCGCTTGAGTTTTAACGATTACATATTGGTCACTGACATTGTGGAAGTAAATTAAGTTGACATTTAATTCATTTTTCTAAATAATGTGCACATCTTTCTTGTGGGATACAAGCTTTTCCTGGTTTACATAATATTTTTTTAAATTTTAGTGAAGCGAAGTAAGTTATCCCAGTGCTGTAGCACGGAAATGTTGTTAAAAATCGGAAACGTACTGGCCTAGTGGTCTACACTCGATCCAGTGCAATTGTGAGAGAAATCCCTGTCACTTTAAGATGCATTGTTGTGTCCATGGGCTCATTGTGGCGAGTTGTTTCTAAGTCCTTACACACAACACACACCCCCCCAAAAACAATAACTGCCGTGGGCTTTTTACTGTAATGACCCATACATTATGCCATTTTCCCTTACGGCCATAATAGTCATGCTTACGACACCCATAGAAAACAACCGTACGCTGTGTTCTTCAGCCCTAACATAATGTTGGTGTTCGTTCCGCCATTAATCTCTATCGCTTTTGATTTCAAGGGAGATTGTTGGTGATATGGCAGGTGTCCATAATTGTCCTAATTTAAATAAACCTCATCCCAAACGGGCAGACGGTGTTCTATCCTACACCAATTCCTAGATAGTAGGTTTCTTTTGATTTTACTTCGCAACATTGTTTTGCGAAACAGGCCTGAAACCTTTCCACATAGCAAATAGATCAGAAAACCATTGCCCTTTCGCCGGAAGGTAATGTAGGCTGAACGGACCTCTGTTTAACCCCCAGATCATCCCAGCAAGCGAAGGAGTACATACATGTACCGGCCTTTCACACTGAACATTTCAGCCTATTTTTCGCAGGTGACCTTTGTATTTTCTGCACGCTTGGGTTTTCTGGAGGCAGGTCTGACCAGCTAACCTATTTACCTGCCGTGAGGAGCGCCATATTGATAACGATGAAATAAATAGCGCGTTGACGTATATCGTATATAAGAGCATATAGCACAACACATTCCGGGTTGATCCATCCTGTGTATTATCACTTATCTTTGTTGTGAACACAAATGTGTCATAAATATTTTAACGAACCTAATTTTTTCCTGTAAACTGTTTATCAACTTGGACCCAACGGAAACGCCACAAATATAACCTTATTTTTAGAACAGCTAGATGGATTTGAAGGCCGACAATCGAATAAGTGCGTGAGCAGAAGGCGTATTCCGAAATAGTAATTTCATATTTGAATCAATTAGAACTCTCGTGAACGAATGACAATTACTTCGGTGCATAGTTTTCACACGAGAATGAGTTAATCGAAGGTCATAAATAAAATGTCGAATTTTAATTGAATCATTTCAAATAAAATTAATATTTCCATTTGAAATATATTAAATTAAATCCCAAAGCAACAAATCCAATAACACAAAAAAAAAAAAATCTTTGACGTTCCGTGAAGGGGAAATGTCGTAGTCAGGTTTGGTACAGAGACGAGGTAGTGTACGATCAATAAGTAATTTAGCAGTAAAAATGGCTACATTATGGAAATATTTCAACTACTGTTAAATTAAAGAAGACATTGTTGTAATCCTTCAATTGCTTTTAGACTTTAATACAACACGAAGGAGTTAAAATCAATTCACTTGCAGATACGAATATGTGCAATCGTTATATACTTTTTCAATATTTATACCGGAGAGTAATGTTCACCCTTTTATTTGTTAAGATTTGGAATACAACAACAAAAACAACAAACCCATTTTGAAAAATAACATAAATCTCCTCTAACAATCATCCCCAAACCCTGGAATTTGACCCAAATTTGACCCAGAACGTTTTTCATTATTCACGGTATGAAGTTTAGTTGCGTTTGGGAATAGATAACTATTGAGAAATGCTTTTATTACATTCGTTTGCATACAAATGCATTGAGTTCAAAAGGATCATCAGTTCAGGTACACTTTTGTAATATGTGTACCTCCCCCGTAGCGGTATTTTGCTTTGGTTTTAAAGAATAGGTTATAGAGGTCGCACTTCACCTGCTGAGTTCATTTGAATCATCAAATAATTCGCGAATTCCAGATATGTTGCATAGTCCATTGATGTCATTATAAGTAAACTGCAACAAGGATATACATATATAGCCATTTGCCATTTAAACATTAATTCTTTTCAAGCAAAAGGAAATTCGAGAAGAATATCCTCTACGGTTTAAGATTTGTAAAATGTGATGGAGTGTTCGTCTTTTCTGCAAATATAACTCCCCTGATGTACTACATTTTTATCAGCGCTGTCGATTTTTAACGGTGTGATTCTTGCAAACACTAAACACTGTAGAGGTTTGTAACTACATATCTCCAATATTTCATATATTGTTGATACGAAATCACTCTGATTTGCAGTTCTCAAATATTCGTATCCAGGTGCTAATTGCTTCTATCTTTCGCAGTGTCGTCAGTGTGAAACGACTAAGAAATGGCTGATAATTTTTCAAATGATTCCGACCTTGGAATTGACTCTGGTGAAGCAATTGCAATCGCTCTTCCTCCTATCAACCTCTTTTTTGCAATCTTTCTCTCTATCCTCTCGTTTTTAACTCTAGTCGGCAATACTGCTGTTATCATTGTTTTCTGGAAGGAACCTGGTCTGCGTGAAAAACCTAGCGACATGCTCATTCTAAATCTTTCCATTACGGACTTAACACAGGGTTTTGTCCTGCTAATTTTCATTACCCCATTATTTGCTATGGGATACTGGAGTTATAATGAAATCGGTTGTAAAATATTTGCGGTGTTTTCAGATCTCAGCGCGGCTGCATCTCTAGTAACTCTTTGTGCTATAAGTTTTGACAGATTGCTTCTAGTAGCTGTGGCATATCCTAGATACCTTAAGATACAGACGAGACGCTACATCAACATCACCATCGCGATGTGCTGGGGATTTGCACTGATTCCTACTCTCTCAGAAATCGGAATGTGGGAAAAGGCAAAAGAAATAAATCGAATCGCGGCGATGATTAACTTTGACTATAGTTGTCTCTTTCCACCACGAAGAATTGAAGCGTTTTCTTTGTTCATTTTAGTAACTGTTGTAGCACCAGTAATAATCGTAGGCATCTTCAGTGCTGTATTCCTATTACTTCTTGGTCGTCGTCTTAAGAAATCCAATCGAGTGGGTAGCACCATCAACCCGGCAAGCACAAGTCGTACGATGCCTTCAAGTGCCTCACATAACTCGGCGGAGAGTAATTCATTACACACTACCTCATCATCCGCTAACGCGGACGCGTCTAGTAAAACTGAAAGCGTCAAAAGTAGATACATAAAGCCCGCTGTTACTCTAGCTGTGCTTGTTACCGCAATGGTAATCTGTATGTTACCTTATTGCTTGTACGCGATTATCGCGACATTTTGTGCGCAATGCGTACAGGGATTGGACTACAGGGTCCTGTACAGTTTGGGTATCTTGCAGTATGCAATGCTATCTTGAATCCGTTTGTATATGCCATGACCCAAAGCAAATTCAAACGCTTTTATAAAACCCGTCTGCTGAGCCTCACTCCTCAGTACTTTCGTGTAGATATTTTTAATCCTGTCTTACCAAGTGGTGGTGGTTGGTGGGGAGTAGGGGGTGGGGGAACAAGTTGTGAAACTTGGCTCCGTTGCGCTAACTTCCGGATAACATTTTCTCATCCCTTTTCGTTTTATTGCGAAAAAAATGTGAGGTTAGCACCTTCACCGGGGTTTAGGGTATGCCAGTCAAACGTCGAAGGGTTAGTGGGATGGTTGCCAACAAGAATATTTTATGGTCTTTTTTAAAATCGTATGCACGGTAGGCGTCTAAAAACCTCTAGTTTATGTAAAACTAGTCAATGCCATCAATGAGAGCTGAAAACCGCATGAAAATCGAATTTCACCCCTTTTAGCGCTAAAATTGGATTTTTGCCTATTTTTTGTGAAAAGCAGGAAAAATGCAAATTTTGCCGAATCGAGGATGCAGCCCCTTGCGTATTAAAATCATAAGCACGGGTGCTTTTATAACAAAAGGCCTTGTGAAAACAAGAGTTAGCTATAGGCCATTTCGTGATACGCCCTTTTATCAGATTTCATCTCAGTATTATTTCAGTAAGTTGGCATGCATATGTATTTTAAATTGTCAGAATATACCGTTGTAGTTCTATTCAATTCAAGTCACTCAACATTCGCCGAGCGCCCAAGACACAAAGGACTCCTAATGAGACCATGTTGTTATGACGTCTCGTTGACGCCTAAGGTCCCCGAAATACCTTTCAAACACAAATAACGAGCCTTGTGCAAAGTGATCTGAATTTTATCATAATAGAACACTGATTTGAATGATCTTTACTTGATTTGTTCAAGAAAGTTGGTATGTCCAAAACCAAAGTACATAAATCAAATCACACAATACACACAATTTATATAACGGATACTTATTGTCCTCAAGAATGTCCACTAATGTCCACAAGAAGCGTTGCAGTCAACGAATGATATGTCCCTCAAGCGCAAGACTTCAAAATGAAAGCGCACAAGTTAATACAAATCTCCTCAGGTTATTATATTCCAAGGAATATTATCAGTCCTGAAGGTAATCTTGTACAGCAGTTCAAGACGACAAGGTTAAAATTAAGGCCCTTCGACGATAATAAATCCACAGTATATCAGTCCAAGATAATAACCAGATTTCTATCTGTCCACCAATTTGGAATCCTATTTTGATTCCTTTGGGTGCAGCCAACTTTCGGCTTCAAAGATGACAGTAGAATAATTACAGGCAACTATGCTTCACAGGGACCAATTATATATCCTGGCACTAGGTACTTGATGTCTGACTCTTACTGCAGAGGAAAAAATAGCTAATTATTACTGTATAGATCCAAGTCTAATTCAGCTTCTGATTTCAACTGCTGGCAGAGAGTCCTCTCCAGTGATAGTATTTAAATACTCACAGAGATAGATTCCCCTTTCAACCAATAATCATACATTCCATTCTCATGCATAAACATACCCTTCCACTAGATGACCAATTGGAATTCATCACCCCAATTACATCACTTCATATCATATTAACTTTGTGGGGAATTCCCTAGGTTCTGCAATGTTTGATTCTCCAAAACAAACAAGTTTCTAAGTTTAGCATCACTTGGGGACTTCCCCACTTCCCCTATTGTGCCCTCTAAAAAGGTGGCAGTTGCAAAACAAACTAGGGGTATTCCCCTTTCTCTCTTTTATAGTAAACAAAGTGCTTTTCCCGTGAGAAATCTTTTCTCAAATAAAATTGAGAAAATAATACTTTTGAGAGTTTAATCAGAAAAATGGAGGCCATATAACAATGTCATAACAGCTATTTTAATAATTTATGTTTTGTGTACATTATTTTTACCCAGAATGTTCTGCTCTGTTATGTACTGCACATATCAATGACGCTAACAATCCACTGTTTATTTTCACACTAAGATGTATACTATACTATGTAATAGATTCATTGCCAATGGCGTTTTGTTTTATTGTTACATTTTAGTTTAATGATGAAGTAAAGATCTTGTTATTAATTAAAAAAATGTTCTGTATGGCGAAGAAGAGAAAGCTTTTCATCATTGGTTCGATACGAGCCCTAAGCTACTCCCATGTGTCCTGTAGCCCTGACTGGCTCTGCCTGTAGCTTGAATTCGCCTCTGAACACTTTTTCAGCTGGCAACATATCGAGCATCAAAATGTACAACTATTCCCAAAAGCAGTTTACTCCTTTTTTGTCATGATAGTAAAAAAAACTAAATGAATTCTCTGGTAAAGTTAATATAGCATTTTAAAGAACATTTCTGAACGTCTAAATTTTAAAAAGAATTGTTACTTGGCTCATTCCAAACCCAGGTTGTGTTTCATTGAATAAAATCACCCATTTTCCTGACTGTATACATCTGGGTATTACTTGCATCATTTCTATTCACCCAAAATCAATAAAGCGTGAACAGACCGATCCATGGTTTTGCAACTTCAGTTTGTTCAAAAAAGCTTTACATTCTCCCAAGAACCATGCAATATGATCCATGAAAAATGATGATTCTTTATAGATTCCGCATTTCTTTGCTGTGGAGAATCCCAGGAAGCAAGAAGACAACTTTTCAAGATACCTTCTGGGCCCCACCTTCAGTGGTTCCATGTGTAACTCAAGAGTTACTAAATAGGTCTAAAGATCATATTTCCCAACTAGTTGTCACATCAAACAATTTCAACCAAAGAATTTTCTTCATTTTACATTTCTGTAGCTTTTCAGCTCTCATATGTCAAAATGCACAGAAATACAGGGTGTTTTTCATAGTTTTACTGTTTTTCTTGAATTTGTTTCTTCCGTGGACCCTACCTCCTATTTCATTTTTTCGGGCAGATTAATGAAAAGCAGATGTACCTTTCATATGTCCTTGCTGGCGGGTAACATAGAAATACTTATAACTCAAGATATTGACATTTTTTCCCAAAATTTTAACATCACGGGGGTTTTTGGGAAAAAATGTCCATACCTGAGTTATAAGTATTTCCATGTTACCCGCAGCAAGGACTTATGAAAGAGTACTTCTGCGTTCATAATCTGCAAAAAAATGAAAATGGAGGTAGGTTCACTAGAAAAATTCAGAATGTAAAATATGAAAACCTGTATTTTGTGATTTGGGTGACATCTGAGAGCTGAAAACATGTGAATGTAAAATGAGACACATTCTTTTGTTTGAAATTGTGAGATGTGACAACATATTGGGAAAAATGATCTTAGATCTATGTAGTAACTCTTGGAGCTACACATGGAACCCCCTTCATTCAAATGACACATTGTTTTACTTTTCACATTAAGATGTATGTGTGTTACATCAGACGTTCATAAAAAGTGATAGTTTTCTTTTTAAAGTTGTCTGCCAAATTGTTCAGAGGTTGGCAACGCGCGCGATTAACCCTGTATGGAGGCGACCTACTTGATGAGGCGGGCAAAGGGCTAGCCAATTGGCAGTCACTTCCGTGTTGACGCACGTCACGCTCGGCACAACGGTAAATACCTCTGAACAATTCTGGCATAGACTTTAAGATCTGGAGCGCTTGTACCACTGCTTCGTAGCCACCATGATGATTATCCAACAAGAAGTTGCGGAGAGCGTGGCCCACTGGGTAGGATATTGACCTTTGGTGCAGGAGGTCCCCGTTCAAACCCCGATAGGGCCACTAGCTGGGATTTTATCGGGTACTAATTCTGGATTTAATTTGGTATGAAGAACTATTGATGAAACTAGAGTTCCCTCTCCCCTGGTTTATTTGGACTTGGGTAAATAAACCACGAGAATATCCAATCCTTCGGAGGGGACGTAAGCCGTCGTTTCCATGTACCCAGAGTCATACTGTAACATGTATATCCCAGTCAGTTTCGAGAGAGTAGGGTGGTAACCCCTAATTGTCCCAGCCGTCCTGGTCAGTTTTCATTATTAGAGTGTGGTTAACCACTTTTGGGTATACTCTGGGTCCCTCGCTCCGCTAATTTTATAAATAAATACATAAATAACAAATTAGTGGTCCACTCACATTATAGAGATAGCCATAATCATGCAGAAGGAACGGAGCGTAAGATCAACAAACCTGACAATACAGCCTGTCTCAAAAAACATCGTGCAAGCGAAAATCGCCCTCTTTGGCACATTAGAGAAGAATTTTGTGACACGATGCTTACCTCAACGTCAAGGGTGCGGGCCTGTAGGCTTTCAAATGCTGTTTGTTCTTTTCAATTTGCCTGTTGTAATCTCAACCTATGCGTATTAACGACGAGAGGTAAAATCACAATTGTGCACTTTTACAAAATTGAATAGAATATTATATCCAAATATCTGTACCGTACAGTTAAAAAAAGAACATTCATTGTAGATTAGAAATAATATGTAACATTGCCCAGTACCCAGTATTACTCTTATTGATATTGACGTTGTGATTAATTGTGATATTAATTGTGGATAAAGCTGCTCATTCATATTAGTAAGTAACATTTTCTTCATTAGCAATATTAGGGTTTCAAATAAAGAGTTTTCAATTATTGGATAAACGTCGTCTTCGTTAGTAACAGTATAGTACAATTGAATTTACCCTTTCGTTGTTAAATAAACATACCTCGAGATTTAAAACAAGCAAAGTGAAGAGAACAAATGGACTTTGAAAGCTAAGACTCTACCCTTGACGTTGATGTAAGCAACCATGTCATAACAGGATTTTCTTCACAATAGCCTATCCAATAGGGTTACAGTGATTACAGGATACAGAGCTTGGATTATTAGATAACTTATCTCGTTATTAAAAAGTGGCAAAATGTGGATTTTACCATTTCGTGTTAACTAACCATATCTCGAGATTAAAAACTGCAAAATTGAACAATAAACACTATTTGAAAGGAGAAGCTAGGCTTCTCCACTGATCTCTACACAATGGTAGGCTGTCTCCAAGAGATTGAATAGCGAGCCGGTGAGAGAAACCGGAAGTTCCACAGCGTCCCTTTCATCCAACCATTCACTCGCGCTTGTTGTACGGGTACGGTTTCTATGGGATGATTACGGGTACGGTTTCTATGGGATGATTACAAGTTATAAAGTATTGCCTGGGTCAATATCTAAAAAATATCAAGATGTTGCAAATTGGATATGAGTATGGGCCCGTTTTTGCCTGAAATTAACTGCGAGTAGATAATGTTGAAATGTTGAAATTACCACGATTTCGACATGTTTTCGACGCGACCGACGTAATGGATTACGACGTCTATAACCAGGAATTAAAATCACACGTCAAAGCTTCACCCCCTTCAAAAAACTTTATAGGTAAAGCTTAAATAATGAAAATAAAAGAACGCCAGGACTCATATAACAACAAATATAGTGAATGAGCTTACGAACGTCGAGTCGTGTAGATATTTGGCGACCCGTGAGGA
Source organism: Ophioderma brevispina (assembly GCA_023653785.1). NCBI lineage: Eukaryota > Metazoa > Echinodermata > Ophiuroidea > Amphilepidida > Ophiodermatidae > Ophioderma > Ophioderma brevispina. The sequence continues at coordinate 31,290 of JAMKCH010074211.1, read as the reverse complement.
GGGTGTGTCCAGGCTTCAAAGTGACGCCTGCATGAAAATAATGGTATCTACCTTGGGTTCAATCGGACGTAGATAGAGGACCGATTCAAAAATCATATTCTTTATTCTCTAAATTGTTGTCATGTGAAGTCAATTAATGGCACAATTCTAGTTTCAAAAGCTAGAAAGCAATTTCTGGTAGTTAATAAGACTTTAACATTCTCATAATTTGAGAAAAAGTGGCTTCCTTCATTATTTCATTCCAAACACACGTATAAGGCAAAACACTTGCTTTGAATGGTAAAAAATATGAAGTGGAAGTAAGTTATCAAGTGGCTGTATGTAATGTGAATCCAATTTCATATAATTGTAATGATATTGACGAACAGTTCTAGGAGGGATATAACTGCGTATTTTTGGCATTCGGGTGATTCAAGAGAAACCTGGGACCAGAGTGAAGAAAAAGTGCGTGAAATAATCAAGAACGATCTAGGAATAGATGATAGTGATATTGAATTTGAGAGGGTTCATAGGCTAAATACAAGACAGGGGTGGCCTTCTCCCGTTTATGCTAGATCCAGCCGTTTAAGCAGGGACAAGGTCCTGAAAAGCAGCTAGTAAAGCGAAAGGGTATAATAAAAGTATATCGAGGACCACACGCAAAGTGAGAGGAAAACTAGAAGAAGCTGATGCCATTATGACTCTAAGCCAAGAAAAAGAAGAGAGCTAGATGTCTTATACTAACTTTGATAGATGGGTTTAGGGGCCTACAAATAGACCTGAAAATGACAGTATAATTAAGATGGGGATGTGGTCAAGGCCAAAAAATTTAAAAGCCTGACCAGAAATCAGTAACCTTTTAAGTTCTTCATGATATTTTCCCCAGTGGTTCAGAATGACATTATGTTGGCAAACTAAAAACATGGACATGCAATTAGTTAATGGCATAACATGTGCTAATGTGTCTTTGGGTTATTAACCCTTCCATGACCCAATGGTATTGACTCCCATAAAACTTTATTATGAGATTAATTTTGATAAGGGATGTCACCCCGGAGTGGATTTTAATCACTCTATGATAAAGTCTCACTTAACTGTGTGTTCTAAAAGTGCCGATCAATTCATAATTATCAATGATGCCATTCCCAACCAAAAGTTACCTATCGGCGATCAGAACGTGCGCAGCATAATTATGTGGTGATGAAGGAATAATATGGGACATAAAATTGTTGTTTTTGAAGGGGATAATGCTTATGACAATTGTGATCTGAACCCCAATAATTGTAATTGTGTAAACGAAACAACCCTATTGGTGGACAGTATTTCTGATCAATATTGCATCCATGTCAATCAACTCAGAAAATTAATTGCAAAATTTTGTTACGATCAACATGTGACTAGAATGGTTTGTCTTAACTCCTTAGAACAGTATGTCATAACTAAGTATGTCCAATTCCATCCGACGAAAAAGATCTTGGTAATGGTAATAAATCATATAGTGATGCACAGGGTTAAAACACGGCATTTTAAATTAATGATTAGACATACTTAATGTTATTATGACATCGTAATGATAATATTGGTCGAACAGCAACCGGGGTGTGTTAAGGTAATACCGGTTTTTGCCACGCATGTCACAATAGTGTAATTCAATGATTTTATCCAGGTCGTAGTACAAGTGTCATGATGGGCTTAGCACGTAAAACCATTCCTCTTAAAACCTAAATTGTACAGGTGATGGTACTTTCCTATGGAACCACAAACAAGCCTGGTGTTATTGTTCATAATGGTCACAATTCCTTACCGGTGGAAACTACCCCATCTCATAATAATCACAGTTAGTAATGCAGCTGAACTCATAGATACCTTTCAAGATTTTTGTTTGGGAAGTGTTAATGGCATGTTATCAAAACTAATGACCAAGAGTTCATCTCATTGTCAATACTTTTGACTCCAATGTGTTTCGTTGAACCTGGGCGTCAACTAATCAATCAATTTAGGTTGAATGGATTTGATCAGCTGAGTGTGGTTCTTTAAAGGACTAATACAGCTGGGCGCCACTCAGGTGGAATCTCATTCTCTTTTCGGAATTTAATCCAGATATATCCTGTTAATCAGTTACCTGCATATCGGAAAATATCTTGGATAAACTGTCGTTTAATGTTCGTAATATTTTCATTCTAGTGCTTGTATACAGATCACCTCCCAGATCACCTTTTCCAAAAAACGGAGATATCTTGGATATTTACAAAGCGAATATTTGTAATTATCTCTCAATTTCCGATGCTAAATTTCGCTTTTCGGTGATTTAATGGAAGAACTGGTAATGCCGACGATTTCAGTTAGGAGTGAATCCCGGAGGGATGGATCTGATCTTTCTGTGGTTGATGAAGACATTGAAAAAAGAAATAGTGCGGATACTCATGTAAATAGATTCGGTATGATAGTATTGAACCTTTTGTAGTGAAACGGTTTTAGAATTAAGTAATGGTAGGGGTGGACAAAGAAAAAATCTGGCTTTTTCACTTTTATGGACATCAAGGAAGAAGTGTGTCGACTACCTAATAGCAAAATTTTTCTTTTTAAGATTTTTGAGATATTGAATTTCCCTTGAACTGAGTCGGATCATCTAACAATTACCTTCTCGATTCGTACAAGGGATTCCCCCGCAATTGATGATTTCAATAGCCGACCCAGCTGTTGGATCCATCTTGGTTTGAAACCATTCCCTCGCTTTGTTTGGAATCCCAAAGTTTGCTAATTATTTCACTAAACAGATGGAACCATGATGGGGTCAATACACCTTTTATCGGAATTTACATCCGCATGAAACTATGATTGACCAGGCAGTTCTATTATGAACGATATATTTAGGTTTGTTGCATGTGCTATGCGTCGTACTTTCACTGTCCAAACAATAAGCGTACGGTTAGAAACGGATGGGTTTGATGAGGAATGCCGTGTAGCTAAAAATGCGGTTCAACGTAAGCTGCGTTTTTTCAGATAGGTCGTACAGACTCAGCCTTTTCGGATTATATATCTTCAAAGCGCAATTACAGAAAAGTTTTAAAGAACAGAAAATTGCCCATATACGTATGATCGAAAGAAGAAACTGCTGATGCTCTTGTGGATGGCCAATAGTTTAACTCATTTGGTCATCAAATTATAAAAAATTCCTATGATTTTAAATCCATTAATTTCTGATTGACTCTGGTGTAATATTTAAACACCCTTTAATCCAATTGATATCTTGAAAGACACAGAGTGGCTCTACCAGGATTCCCGTCCTGCCCAGTCCTATCCAAGATGAATGGTATGTTTCGCAATCGCCAAATCACACAAGAGGAGGTGCAGAGCGCCATTAAATCCCTCAAGACGGGCAAAGCATCCGGTATCGATGGTCAACCCGCGATTTTTTCAAGTTTGGTCCTGTTGCTCTGATAATTATTAGTCAGCTTATTTAATTCTATTATATATTGGCCATGTTCCAATTCAGTGGTCTAACAAAAAACTGGTTTGATTACCTTGTTTAAGATGGTTCTCGTATGACCTGCCAATTATAGAGCATATCACTGATCCCATCATCAGCAAAATATTTCCAAAAATTATTCTTTCCAGATAAAACACATGGGCTGATTCAATTATTAATTTTTCTCAATAAAGAGCAGGTGGGTTGAGAAAAGGGGTATGGTATGAACAACTGCTAACGTTCATTTTGAGTACTATTATAAATAAACCTTCACGTAAAAAGGGTAGAAATTTATGTGCCTTTGCTGATGCCGTAAAGGATTTGACTACACTAACATATTTTTCTTCTTCAGAAAACTTACAACTGCTGGCATTTCGGGTTAGGGTAGTAATGTATTGGATTTGTACTTACTTCTATGTACAGTAATTTACTGCTCATGTGAAACCCCAAAAGGTATTCACAGTCCTTTCCATGTGATTTTCGCGTGCAGCAAGGGTCACTGCTTTCTCCCTTTCTTTTTAATGTTTTCTGAAGGATTTAAGTAAAGTAAGCGTTTGAATTTCATGAGTACAAAAAATCCAGATTGGTTAGTGTACTAGAAGTCACCTGCTATTCGCTGACGATCTCGCTCTAATAAGTGATACTATATTCGGTTTGCAAAAACAACTTGATATTTGAGCGAGTATTGCAAAGAATGGGGGGTCTGACTGTGAAACATTGATTAAGACCCAAAAATTGGTGTAATTTAAAACGTGTGGGTTTCAACTGAAAAGGCCAGAAAACTGGTTACTTTGAAGGTCAGGTCTTGACTTGAGGTTGCCAGCTCATACAAGTACCTAGGTAGTGTATTTAGTTCAAATGGTAATTAGGTTAAAGCTCAAGAACATACTCTTGAACAAGCTAATAAGCGCTTTCTCTTTCGAAAAATATCTTTAATAAATTTGGTCGGCCTACCTGGACATGTTTTGTTTCTATTTTGATTCCCTGATTCCCCCAATTTTAACCTACGATTGTGAATTATGGGCACCTTCGAATCCTCCATTCAGGGAAAGGTTTCATTTAAAATTGCAGTATGTCTTGGGGTGGTCCGCGTTTCAGCTCCTCCACCGCGGTACGGGTGAACTTGGAAGGTATAGTCTAAATGTTTCTTGTTTGTTTAGATAATAAATATTGGTTGCGGTTAACGGAACTACACAACACCAGAATTTTGTACCACTGTTACAAATATCAATTATGAGAGGCAAATTAATGCCCCGTGTTGGGCCCTGATGTAAAAAATATTCTTTTTCCTTCGGTTTTGGTGAAGTCTGGATGCTCAAGGTGTTATTACCACAAGAGCATTTCTACCATTTTTAAACAAAGATGTAAAGCTATTTCACATTCAAGCCTTTAGAAGCGAATTGTCGCTCATATTCGAAATTATGGCTATATTCGCAATTTAAATATGATTTACAGTGTGAGCCTTATCTATTAAAGCTCGACAAGTTCTATCTTAAAGTTTTGATTACAAAATTACGCCTAGGCATCTTAGTGGAAAGTCGAGCGGGGGGAAGGGGGAATGGAATGACACGAAAAAGATATGGAGAGTTTGCAATACAGGTGAAGTTGAAGATGAGTCTCTTTTGGGTTGTATCACTATGCCGTGTCGTAGAGAGTTACCTCTGCCATTTTTCATATTACCAACCCAAATCTTCCGTTTTTTATTAACTCTGCACTTACTTAGTTCCTCACGATGGGATTAAACTTGAAAACATATCAAGATATTTATGAATGATGCAAAAGAACATGAGCCTTTTGCCAACAATTACTCTAATCACTGTGTTATTATAATTTGTCTTGTAATGGCCGGTGGCCTATATATTACTGTTTCTCAATAAAATCTTTTTTGGAGAGACTGATAGAACTGAAATGAATGCATGTATTTGTAATGTGAATATTTGAATTGAATTTTCAAAGGAGTTACCATTTATGGAAATGTCGCCGGAGTCATAATTATAAACTCGTTATGTTATCCCATACGGCTGATTTTGGCGTAATAATTTCGGGCGAGGGCTGATGTATATACGAGCTTTACAACCCATGCAAAAAATATCACTTTTGAAAAATCAGGAGAGCGCAATATTTTTCGATTGTGCAGGTATCCCTCTAATTCCAAAGTAGAGATTATCGGATATTTCGTTTCATGCAGTAACACTTTTTAAGAGTGCGTAGGACCCCTTAGGAAACGTGTATAACAAAAAAGACTGGATCCGGAATATTATTAACAAAGTGTGCCTTCCTATATATATGAAGGATTCGATTGAACTTCGTTATTTACCCTCCTCGGTAAATCTCCGAGTCAGCCTTTTAAGTGAGAATGCCTTGGCACTCATCAGTACATGACTCGGTGGTAATTGAAAATGGCAATACAGTTGTCATGTATTAATTTTGTAGGCTTAATCTTTACAGATTACAATTTACACACCAACAATAATAAACACTGGAAATACAAAAATGCATTGAGTTGAAATCTTATCACCGTGAAGTATCATTACCAGGTTTAAGACACTGACGAAGTGGTGTAGAGATGCTAATATAAATGTTTTTCAATTCACATTAAGAGTCTACAGTATATGACGGTTTCCCAACACTCTTCCAAGGCACTGAGACCCGAAACAACACCTTTCAGAGGTCCGACACCTAAAGGTGCGTATTGACACATTTCAAAATGTGTGTGAGAGGAGCCCAAAGTGTCATTTGGGCTTAACGTACCCTAAGAATATTCTGCCACTCTAAAGGTGTCGTTATGACACCTCACCCGTGTCAAAATGACACCTTTACATGCTAATCTGAAAACCCAAATGCGGACACCTTATTACTGGCAATTTGAGGGTTACAGGGTCCAGCAAATCTATGATTGAAATGAGGGCGTCTGCGGTGATGATTACCCGTCATATAGCAAATGTTAAATATTGGGAAAAAATCCTGGCCACGTGCCCCTCATAGATGAGCCAAAGAGTGAACGAAAACGCCCATCACGTACTGAAGAAAGTAGCGGATCTTGCCATGGGAAGACTTGCACGAGTACTTTCAGCAATGATAATTGCATGAAATGATCTCAGCTAAGGCAGTGTGTGGTTTATTATTCACAAACAACTGCAAATGTCTACGGTGTCAGCAAGGTGGGTTCCGCGCTTGCTGACTTCATCCCCAGAGGGGTGAACCTTGAAGGCAGAATGCATCTTTGGGGACTAGGGTTTGAAAAGATGTGGAAAGCTTCCCGGAAACTTTCCGGAAACTTTCCGGGAATTCTGAAGGCCCGGGAATATGGGAATTTCGTGAATTTTCCAACTTTGGCATTTATTCAATGTTCACATTTTAAAAATTTGGTCCACCCAAGAAAAAAATAAAACCAGTGTGTTAGGCCTGTCTTTAATATGTACTGTTTTACCTTATTGTACTTGTCGACCATTAATAAAAAGGCTTTTAGTTATAATTATTGTTTCAGATTTTTTTTTAGTTTAAAATGCACTCGAGAGAAATTAGGCAAACTCGTTCGAAGGTCAATGAGCATTTCCAAGTTCATTACCAGAAAAATCTTTGTAAGAAGTTCTTGTTTCTTTTGTGTTTTCTATAAGCACCATTCGACAGATTATCTAGTCATTTAATATAGATTTTTTTTCAAGAGTGCACCTTGACCATGTTAACGGTAAATGAAACTCATTAGAAGTCGTGGTTCTAAAAATTGACAAAGACTCATTTTGACCATTTATTACAAAATTTTATTAACTTGAAGACTTTTCTAAATATTTATTAATTTTGTTACAAAAAATAAAAAAGTTTCAATTTTCAATTTTATGATAAGGTATTCATACACAAAAGTTACATCTAATAACATTTAAACTAGTCTGCTTGTAAAAATCTTAATGCCACTTTTTTCTTTGAATCTGAGAGCAAGGTGTTCAGTTAATTGTTTTTAGACATTGTATACACAATCATTACTTTTGACATTTGTTATTTCAGCTGTTTTAACAAACAGTAAAGTAAAGTTAAGTTGATTTTGAAGATATGTTCTCACTAATTCTAAGGTGTCATGTTGGGTGGTTAACAGAATGTAAACTTAGAACAGACCAAGTGAGGTGATAAATAAAGATAAAAAATAAACTGACCAAGACTGTGTGTTCTTGTAAAGAGTTGATGGTGATTCTTTTATCCGTTTAACATGCTTGGTTTTGCTTGTGTGTTTTTGACGGTAAATTCAGGGCACAGAGTATATCCTAAACTGATCAAATGGACCTTATACTTTGCATATTTCCCGAAAATCTTCCTAAAATTCCCATATTCCGTTAATTCCCAAATTTACATGGAAGGACAATTCTTCCCCCGCTCTGGAAATTACCGGGAATTTTTGCAACCCTATTTGGGACAGGATCCTAGCTGATCTCGCTCCAAGTGATTTCTGCTTGTCCCACTCCATGTAGGCGATTTTGGTGGGACACTGATAGAAGTCATTGAATAGATGTGTGAAAAAGTTTTTTTAACCACCAATCTGGGACTTCTACAATGATGGCATGCGCACTGTCAAGCACGTTGAAAGAATATGCGACTCTGGACGGAGAGTGTGTGGAGAAGTCTAGACACATAAAAAATTAGTTCATGTTCTATCACTTATGGGTGATGTTTAATTTTTATACACCTCATGTGGGTACAATACATCAAGTTCAAAGCAAAGAGGACATTGGGAATAAGGCTAAGACGTTATTATTAAACAGATAATCAAATCATCCGATACAGAAATTATTAATTATCATTCAATCACAGTATGAAGAATCCCGGGGGGGGGGGGGGCGAAGAATTGATTTCCAAAAGGGCCTAATCCACTTTTCATAATTCTGAGAAAATCACATTTTTCTAAATAACCACAATGCACTTATCAATTCATATAACGTTGTTGTCAAAGAAAGAACAAATGCTACGAAGCCGAAACACCAATAACTTTACTCTCTGATGTTTACAGGGTTTCTATTTGCTTATTTCTTATTTTCTGGGTGAAGTGGATTTAGACCGTTTTGGAGACCATGTTTGCAGACCAAATTTAAGAAAATACTTTCCAATAAATCATAATTTTAAAAAGATTCGCTAAAGTGAACACAGGTGGCGATGTGAAAATCGAACAACCAAATAATATTGTGGAAAAAGTAATGAATTAAATTATGACAACCAGAAGATTCATCACCTACGTGGAGCAATCTGGTTGTCATGATTTAATTCATTACTGATTATACACCCAGATGAATGAGAGTATACACGAATATTGTGAACTATTACATTGACGTGTTACCCGGGAGCTAGCACAACATTGTAACACATATCAAGTACAAAAGGTTTGAGTGATTAATATAGGTTGAAAGACTTGAGAGGGAACCCTGGAACTTGATTCTTAAGTGCCGCAAAGTGGTACCTTAAGGAGAGGGGCCAAAACAAAGTTTGTACAGGGGTCAAATGTGTAAATTGATCCAATCAGATCTTTGAAAAGCACACCATCTTATGTGTCTAACCTAAGGATTCAGACAAGGTTATAGTTTGTAAGATGTACAGCCTAAAGTTCAAGTTATAGGCTATCAAAAACAGAAAAATCAATAATTAAGGGTCAATTTCAGTTGTACAAGGGTCAAATTTTAAAGGCCGATTTGGATAAAAATGGTGCCCGCAAATTATTGGTGGAGCTCATAGGATAAATTTAAGGAATAGTTTGAGTGTCTCAAATGCTTGCGTAAGAAAGAGGGGGGTAAAAGATCAAGCCCCATTGAATGCACGTTGAACTTCTGTGCCCCCTACATCGGAGGAAACTAAGCATTTTAAGACAGTCCAAAACTATTCCTTATTTTAATCCTATAAAATCCACCCAAATTGGACACCAATTTTAGTCCAAATCGGAGCAACCTTTTCTAAAATTTTATTGATATTATTGATTTTTGCTGTTTTAACCTACAACTCTGAAACGTTAGGCGTGTAATCTTACAAAATATACCTTGTTCTTAATTCCTTATGGTTTAGACACTACATGGTGGCTTGTCAACATGAGTGATCAATTTACAAATTTGACGCCGGTATAACTTTGTTTTGGCCCCCCTCTCCTTAAAAGCACACTTGCGGCACTTAAGGATCACGTTTCAGGGGTTCCGGTCAGTCTATCAACATATTTTAATCACTCAACTTTTGTACTTGAGATGTGTGACAAATGTTGCTAGCTCCAGGGCATTTTCGTTTCAGACGAGAGGGTGTTGATAAAGATCACTTATCATATCCATTCAAAATATCATTCTACTCATGTTTTCGAGTCTGAATTCACGACATACCCTCACTTTCAATCATTGGAACCCGTAAAATAGCAAAAGAGAGCCAATGTCAAAACTTCTCTCGTTTGTGTATTATGCATTGTGTGTAGTTTATAAGAAAAACCGTATTATTACGGGGATTATCCTGAATGATGGACGGTATTACACACCGAACACTGCATAGGTTGAATTTGCATTCCTAACCACCTGAGTTGCTATAGCTCAGTGGTAGAGCATCGCACATATGAAGCGAAGGCCGTGGGTTCAAATCCCGCTAGCAGCAAAGTTCTTGTGTGATCAAATATGCAAACGTCAGCCCCGCCTGTCCAATTTCTTTCGCTTATATGTTTACTTCCGTACGAGTATTATATGTAAATGAGAGAAATTGGAGCTATTTAAAGGGACATAATGGCATGAACAAAAATTGACATAATGAAAGGGACCCTTTATACTGAAATCACTCCCGCGAGTTTGAAAACAATTTGGATGTTCACATTCTGTAAAGACAGGAAGTGTTCCAGGGAGAGGTGGCAGTTTGTGGCAATTTCTGGAACAGGGACGCTGACATTACTGCCAGAATTTACCAAACTTGAAAAGCATGTTGTCATCAGCTCACAGACCATTGTTTATGTGCTAATCCCGGCTTATCCATTTTTCACTTGCCAGATCAATATCTTACTACAAGCCTGAATCCTGGTCTGGATGCTTTTGAATTGTCGCAAAACATGCTAGATACACTGCTGTCAGGGATGTGAACACCTTGCTTTTCTGTTCCAGAAATTGCCACAAACTGCCACCCCCACCCCCCGGAACTCTTCCTGTTTTTACTGTTTTTACAGAATGTAAACATCCAAATTGTTTTCAAACTCGTGGAAGTGATTTCAGTAAGGGTCCTTTTCATCATGTCAATTTTTTTTTCATGCTATTATGTCCCTTTAAACCTATTGTGAATTACTGCCATGAAGAATTACAAAAACGAGAGAAATTGATGACAGAGCGGAAGTAGCATTATTAATCGTAAAATGAACTTGCTGTGGATGGGACTTGAATCCATATCCTTCTGTTTAGATTTCGGACGCGCTAATAACTTTCGCCACCACGGCATGGGATTGGGTCCATTCGTGTTTCTACCCCATAGCGTTCGGTGCGTAATGCCGTCCGCGTCTATGGCAAGCCAAAATTTCACAACGCGTTGCGGTTTAGGCCAATTAAAATGATCAATTTCTGTGACGTATTTAAAAAAAAAGACCCACAACGCGTTGCAAAGTCTCTAGCAACGCGTTGTGGAAACTCACAACGCGTTGCAAGCCTTCACAACGCGTTGCGAGATCCACAACGCGTTGCGAGCTTTACAACGCGTTGCGAAGGTCCACAAGCCATAAGGGTCATAACGTATTGCCGCAACGCGTTGTGAGAAAGTAGCAACGCGTTGCGGCGTCGGCCAATCAAAATCATGAATTTCTGTGACGTATTTCAAAAAATAGATAAACAACGCGTTGCGGCAATACGTTATAACAAAACAAAACGTACAAAGATGGCTGCGATAAAACACGTAAAACCCCCAAACCAAAAGTTACATTTTTTTTATTTTTCAATGGTCACTGTATGGTACAACACAATAATACGTGTGCATTGATTTTACATAAAGAAGATTTTCGACTGAATGATTGTGGTCAGTGTGTCCTGTCGCAGTACCCATTGAAAACACCTTTCGTCTTTCAGGCGCTCCATCCCAGCCATTTTTGCACGTTTTTTTACAAGCATGGTGTTAATTAAATGAAAGAGCAAGACCTAGGCAAAAAAAATTTTATCTTCAAAACTTACAAAACTATCCGACTGTGGCACACTACTGCTCGAAAAGCATGCCGAGATACTTTTTGTGCCTACTGTATCTCTCTCTCTCTCTCTCTCTCTATATATATATATATATATTAGGGAGGAACGAAAAATGTTTTTTTCTAGGATCTACTTGGAACTCCTGGGGAATTTTCCTTGGGTATATACTATTGTAAACCTGAAGTATTAGTAAGATCGGACCATGTTTCACCCCGGCAGTAGAATCTCTTCATTTCCCTATACCGCCTGTAAAAGTGTAATTTGACAATATTTTGTAGATTTCTACACCAAATCATAAATATCTGAAATGAACATAATGATTTTTACAGGAATCCTTGAAAATGGATATGAATAAATAAATTGTGATATTATTCTTTCGTTATCCATTAAAATAAATCCTTTATTGTGACTCTATCATGATCTTTCTGTCAAATATGTTACCCCTACCCCTAAACATGTAGTAAGACTCTTCTGTATAAAGTGGTTCATATTGCTACCAAAGGAGAGTTTGAACGTTGTACTAACAAGGGCAAACTTAAATAAAGCAAGATCAATGCAGTGAGGTAGCTTTAGGAAGGAAAGTGTTAACATTTTGCTTTTGTAATTAAATCCTTTTTCTTAGGGTAGGGGTTGTAGTTGTACTGATATCAAAACTATAGAATTAAAAAGAAACCACTTTTATGGTTTTATATAGTAGGCAAGGGTTCACCTGTGTGAAAACCAATTCATTTGGGATCCTTGCAAGGACCAAATGTACTCAAATGTTGATTCTATGACAAATCGCACAAATCGCAATGAAAATCGACTGGAATTTAAGCCCTTAAAATATGTACTTCTCGTCCTATATAGTAAAAAACACAAGAAATAAATCCAATTCTGGATGCTTGTCAGTTCCAATCTTTGCATATCTTTCCTTTTGCATTGTATAAAATTTCCAAAAATCATCGAGAGCAAGTGTATACCAAAATAATGTTTCTTACTAGAAAGCTATTTTAGGGGTAGGGGTACAACAATAGCCATTCTCTATATTGCTAGTAGATCAAATTGGTCTTTTTGCAATTAATTTGGTGCTCAAAATGATCTTACACCACGTTAAGGACTATCAAGGGTAACATACCTTTTTAAGGCAAGGTAAATTCAATAATATTATAAAATGCGAGCAAAACATGCAAAAATGTGTTCTGTACAGAAGCTATAGGGAAACGAGTGGTTATCTACTGCCTGGGTGAAACATACTTCGATCTTACTGATACTTCAGGTTTACAACAGCATATACCCAAGGAAAATTCTCCAGAAGTGGATCCAAGAAAAAAAGCATTTTTCGTCCCACCCTAATATATATATATATATATATATATATATATATATATATATATATATATATATATATATATATATATATATATATATATATATATATATATATATATATATATTTCGGTGTTTCTACTCACGGAAGAGTTTGTGAAAAAACTTAAATGCATTAGATGTTTAGATGCATGTTTAATTATAGACTATTTTACACAAGGTATTAACACTGGCCGCAATAGTCAATACCAAAATTGCTAACAATTAACACCAGACTACATTTTAATTTAAAGCGGAAACGTGGAAACGTAATAAGACAAAGCATGTTTTATTCCTAAAATAGTAAATATCTGTCAAGGTCCTCTTTCGTAGTTGCTGCCACTGATTCTGGGATTACCCGCAATTTCTTTTGAAAGACGTCCTGTGCTGCAGCGTACATCACTCTGTCACGGAAAGTCGCTTCTTCGGGAGCCCTAAAATAAAAGTTTTTTTAATAGTAATAAAAACAAGTTTAATAAAGATGTTAAAAGTGGGCAAACAATTACTACACGATAATTTGAAAGTTTTGGATAAACAGTACTTAGTTGCCAACATTATATCGAGTTCGTTGAACAAAACATAAGGAAGGCAGAAGATATGAGAAGATAAAATAAAACAAACTTCTAAAGTAATTAAGTGTGTTTGTTGAATGTGTATTCATCACTGTCAAACTTGGAATGGCTTAAATTGTACTACATAATCGCTTTTGTTCTTAAAACTAATGAAGCAAATCAGACAAAAATTAACAGCGTGTGGAGAAAAAGATTGCCTCAATTATTAGATTAGGTGAATGATTACATAACGAGTCCACTACCAGGTCGGCAATTATAAAAGGTCTGTTGTTTGTTCCTTTTCCCTGCACCAAGCCTGTGCAAAGAACCTACGTTTTTTTCAGAGTTGGTTGTTACCTTCACAAAAAAAACCAGAGGTTTCTAGGCTATTCATCGTCCAACTGCATTGCCAATACGCCGAAGAGTGCTTGCACTCCGACGGGAAGAGTATAAACAAGCAAAAGTCACTGATTTCCTCGGGATATCGTAGAAGTGGGCCATTTGTGGCCACGAAAATCTCCAGGACGACCACGACTGACTACCAGACGAGATGATCGCCCACTGCTTAATCTGTGCTGTAGAGCCCGGGAAATGCCAACGAGCCGTCTTGATCGTTTGTGGAGCAGGCACTATGAAATCAACGTTTCCCGTCAAACTGTAAGTCGGAGATTGCTTCAACATAGTTACCGAGCAAGACGAATGACCAAATGTCCAAGCCTAACCGTTTACCACAGAGTTGCTCGATTTCGCTGGGCTAGGGAGCACAAAAGATTACATTTCGGACACTGGCTCTGGCGACATGTTGTCTTTATGAACGAGAGCCGCTACAGCCTTGTCTATCAAGATGGAAGACAAAGGGTTCGTCGATTACTTAGTGTGAACCTCCGAGATGACTGTATTCAGGAATCGACTCAAGGTGGTGGTGGCCCAGTGACGGTATGGGCCGGGATTCATTATGGAAGAATAACGTCACTGGTGGTGCCACATGGAAACATGAACGCCGTAGTGTGCCTAGACTACTCTGTAGTCCAATTGTTTTTGTTTTTTACTTTACTTTTTTCCAATTGTGTGTGTGTGTTTTTTACTTTCCCCAGTAGGCTTTTTCCCCAGTAGGTCTATCGCAAAGAGAAATGATAAAAAATAGCTGAGGGTAGAGGGCGCGATAACTATATAACCGTTAAGAATTTCACTTTATCATGCAGGTCAATTGAGGGCGCGATAACTACTCCCGGTTCATTTTCACTTCACCATACAGGCGGGCATACCTGGTCAATTGGACTACTTACTTTCACTTTGGGGTCGGATTGATAACGTGGGTTTCTATGACGAGTTCCGTCCAAAACTTGGCGGACCCTAATATAAGTATGATGTCATCGTTTGAACCAAATTGACCAATGGCTAACAAGGATTTGCGGGGCTTGTATCTGGGGCGGGTTATCTCTGTGATCGATATTCATAAGCCTCGTGTCCCGTGTTCGCTATGCACACAACCGTTAAGTGCCAAGCATTTTGAACAGTTGTTGAAAAAGAAATCCCAACATAATTTTTATTGAGAGGCAAATTATTTTGATCGGTATTCAATCTTAATAAGTACATATTCATTGTTATATATGACTTGTATTAAGCGAGCAATCGTGAATTAATCACAGCAAGTGCGAATAAACCGGCCGCTACACGTAATTCTTAGGCATGGAACCATATGCAGATTTACGTAAGCAATAAGCCTTATGTCTCATTTTGAACATTTAAATATGCTTAATTTTCTCTCGGACTTTTTTGCACTTAGAGGATATTGTTGTACATGCATACGCAAGGTATTGTTAACATTTAGAGCTTTATTAACAAAGCGAAATGGATTTTTCTAACCTCACCCCCCTCAAAAACAATGCAATTTGCTCTCCACGGCAGCTTACACGTGTACTCTCTGCCTGCCATGATTCACGCCCGTTTGCTCTGCACAACAGATATACACCGTGGCCGTGCGTAGCCCACGTATCTTGCGGCATGGTACCCATACTACTACTCTATCTGCTCGAAAAAAATAGCGAAAAACAGTCACAAACTTCACAGATTCAGTCACAAACTCCACAGATTTAGTGCACTGATTCCATGCGAAAATCCCCAACATTCCAATCATGTTATTTTGCATGCAAATTAGCTACATTTGAAGCCGATAGATCGATTTTCAAGAATGAAGGACTCATTTTTCCGATAGGTAAAGGTAGGGAAACTAGTACGTACTTTAAAATAAAAATCACAAGAAAAGTAGATGAATGTCGTGTAAAATATTACCAACTAAATATTTTTATATCGAAGTGAACTTGCATTCATCAAAGTATATCTGAATTATTTTCAATTAAAAAAAAACATTATTTTCATCCGATTCTATGCATCCCTTCAACAATTTTGACGAGTCCTATTTATTTGTATATCTGATGATTGACAGATCTTACTATTCGAATCCACAGAATGCAGATTACCTGACCGCAGCTGAAAGTACATAGTCGATTTTTTTTCCCGAGGGCAGTGGTCACTGAGTACTGAACTCTCGCGATCACAAACCTTAGCGGGAGGGAGGCATCTATTGAATGATTAATATTTCGTATAAAAAAGCCGGTATGTGTAAACAGTGCCCTATACATGAAGGTCCCTTTTTGTGGTATAATGCCATTGCCATAAGGGATCTAGGCCTAATTCAGCTTAGTTACGGCGTGAATTGCGTCACGATATTTAGTAATAGAAGAAAATGATGATAATAATAGATAATGATAATACTGGGTTAAATAAGATGGGACAGCACACAAAAATAAATTTTAAAAAAAATGCAAAAATCGACTATGGCATAGTCTATAGTGTGATGGACATTCTGGAAAACCACTGCCTGCCACATGCAAGAAAGGTTTTGCAAACAATTTTCGACTGCAAGACGACAACGCCACACCGCACAGGACCGCTGTAGTGAGACAATTTCTTGAGGTAGAGGGGGTTGAGCAGATACCATGGTCTGCTTGCTCCCCTGATATGAACCGTATCGGGCATGCTTGGGATGCCTTAGGCCGAGCCATCAATGACAGGATAATCTTCCTCAAACTCTACAGGAGTTAGCTCGGGCTCTGACTGATAAGTTGGACGCTCTGCCAATTGACATCATAAACAACCTTGTTGATAGTATGCCGCGAAGTCTTAACGCATTGATTCATGCCAGGGGTGGCCATACTCGATATTAGTGAATGATTGACATTTAAAAACAGTACTATTGAACAGTTCGCTGCATGCAATCACCGAAAATGTGTTATCTGTGTAAAACTGACAAAATCCTTAAATCTGCTGTTCAAATACCCCCTTTGCTTTTCAGGCTAAGGACACAGTTCGTAAGGGTTAATTGTGGACTAAGTTCATGGTGATAATGTTCGGAAGAGACTGATCAATCACGTAGTGTGGTGATATACACCCAACATAGCATAAATAACTCACTGTAAGAATCATTCCATAAAACGTGGTAAAAATATTTTATTCCAATTTTATGGGCAACAGTACATAACAAACAAAAATCCAAATTTGAAATTACAGCACAGACTAACATGATCACATTTACGCTGTATGCATTTCACAAAAAAGTGGAATAATTAAGCTTCTACGTACCAATATATGAACACAAAATTCCCTCCTTGTTCTTCGGGCAGATAAGGACTACAGGCAAAATACAGCACAAATCGGGGTTCTTTGACATTCAGTGCTGACTTCATGTGCTCGAATTTAGTTGCATCGTCTCTGCAAACTGTGTCGGGGTGGTCGTCTGGTCCTATTTTATCTAGCACTAGGATATTCCGAGTTATGTCTAATTTGAAAAACATCCATTTGTACATCTCCGTTGTATACATCATTGAAATACTTTCCATAGCGTCTTCACTCACCTGGAAAAAAAAACCCGAATCGTGTAGCAGTTTGTTAGTTTGTGTGTGATTTAGTACACTATGTACTTAACGTATCAAGCCAATACTAGATTGCCGACAAATAACTTAAAAACAAGTAAATTAGCTATTGGTCAGTACTAAAAATCATCTTAGAAAGTAATAAGAAAGAAGCACGTCGATCCACTTGGCTTTTGAACGATCTATCTCTGCCAAATAATTGCAATTGTTATTAAATAGTCCATAAGCTTGCACCCAATTAGTGATTATTTTTCCCATATATCACCGTGAAGGGGATGTCCCCCTGACTAGGATTAGATATGTTTCCGCCCCAAAAAGCTGCACGTTAGCGTGTCCTGTCCATTTCAAAATGGCTGCCATTGTTTTATGTAAAACCGCCATTTTAATTTCATTACAGATAGAAATTTTATTCACAACCATACAAAACCAAGTTTTTAACTGCCTGAAGGGGGTTTAAAAATCTAGGCGTCCAAGATGGCCGCCTCCTTGGCCGCCGCAAGGAGGCATATTTTGCTAAATGAACTTAAAATGGCAAATTGTTTAAATAAGAGCGTGGGTGATATTTTGGGAGCTCCAAAAAGAATTTATGGTATTTATATTTTACGTACAGGTTTGTTTTTAAAGATGGCGGTGATTATACTCGCTCTAGGGTACGTAAATCAGGAGGAAAAGCAGTCCTACCCATCTTTTCGACGTTATTAAACAACATTTTCTAATAATGTCCCTAAATCATTTCCAAGATGTAAAACATATTAAAGTGGGGTGTTGAGTTGTCCTAGAGAGTGCCGTTATAGCTGGTTACTACTTGGACCATATAACGTACTTTAAACTGACTATATAATAGTTCATAGGAAGACAACAGCTCATATCAACCTGATACAATAAAATCATAATAAATGGGTGTGGGCTGTATTTAAGGACTACTCAGTGACGTCATAAGTGTTTCCCAGTAAAAATACAAAATATGCTTATGAGGAAATGAAAAAAAAATGTCTATATGTAGAAGGAAAATTTAAATATGGTGCTTCTTTCGAGCACATCAAGTGCTATCTTTGTTTCTGACTTGTACCACAGGCTCCTCTCTCTCCACTGCCTAGATCAGCTTCCTTCCCAGCTTCAACTAGTGTTGAGTGGTCTGCAATTATCCAGAAGTACGAAAGAAAATTGCGGAAAAATGTTATCAATAGTTTTCGTTATGGTTCTTAATATTTTGAAAAAGATGTGCAGGGGTGTTTGTCCTCTTGATTTATGTCCCACGGAGCGGGTATAACCGCCGCCATCATGAGTTACGATCATGTCCGCAATACACAAATGTCATTGAATCTCTTTTTGGTGCTCTAAATATATTACTCGCATTCTTACCCCATCTATTTGGCAATTTTAGTACATTTAACAAAACATGCCTCCTACCGGCGGCCATCTTGGACACTTAAATGTTTAAGCCCACTTGAGGAAGGTAGAACTTTATTTCGCTTAGTCCTGGATAAAATTCCTATCTATAATGAAAATACAATAGCAGTTTTTCATAAAACAATGGTGGCCATTTTGAAATAAGCAGTACGTGCTAATGTGCAACTTTTCAGGCCGGAAACATACCTAATCCTAGTCAGGGGGACACCCCCTTCAAGGTGATATATTGGAAAATTAATCACCAGGTGGGTGCAACAAACTCGAATTTTAAGGCCCGTACAGAAACTGGCTTATGGACTAAAAATTCTCTCAAGTGGCCATTCTGAGGATAATCTGAATCCGATTTTCTCGCTCGAGAAAATTCGCAGTTCGTGGTAGAAACATCATTGTATAACTGTTGTGAAAAGCTCAATACAAGTATAATTTATTTATGTTATACAAAAGAGTTTACTGAAGCATACCAGCCAGTGGTGCAATGACATTTCTTATGTCATTTTGTAAGTCTACGGGCTTAGTGACTATTCTATTCATGGCTTTGTACCCAACAATACATTTTCTTTAAAATTGAATCCCTTCGCAATTCAGCAAAATAGTATACAGTGTCCGTGTGACTGAGTGTCCTACCCCCGGGGTCATACCTACCAACTGTCTATTGTGTTCTCCATTGAGTGCTGTATGCATCATTTGTTTCAGCACTGTACCCAAATGGCCTCGTCTACAAGGTCACGGTTTATTCCGTACATGTTGCTGTGGCAGTTAGGACACTCTCTTATGGGGGACACTCTATTTCTTTACACCTGCATTTCCCCAAACTGACCAATTTGCGTTTGGCCATGCACGATGTAATATTGTCTAGTCACGTATATTGAGTACGTGACAAAATAAATAAATCGACATAGAATTCCAAAAGATTCTAGATTAAAAATATATGATCTGATAGTCTTTAATTAAACCACTTATCTTTTCTATTGATTGCACTCTGATTTATCTTCTTTTTTTTGAAAGATTAAAATTTAATAGTGCCAACAACAAAATTCATTTTCGACGAATAATATAAGACCAATATTGGCATCAAACTGTTTAAAAGCAAATCTGCCAACATACACAGAATCATCCCCAGCTTGCAGCAAACACTATACTCTATAAATAACCTACCTAAACTGACGGATGTACTTCAATTTAAAATCTACTGCATAACTTAAGTTACATAAAGTAGACCAAAATTGTTTTCTATACGACCGGTGCAAGTTCATCCTGCATTTTAAATGACCAAAACAAACATTTAAATTTTACGATGTTCACAAGACATTGTAAAATTGTGCAAATATATAATAGATGTACGTAGCGGTGTTCTATTTACAACCAAACATTTATGCCCCTCAATGCAGCACCAGTGACTAAAGAATAAAGGAAACGGGTGAGGCTCTATTTACACACATAAGGCCCGGCCACCCGAGACCCTCAATATTTTTATTAATATTCTGCCACCCGAGACCCTCAATATTTTTATTAAGTGCTAAACTTTAACAAACTCACTTGATTTGAATTCAACCTCATTACTTTAATGAAAATGGTTCTCTTGTTTCAAGAACAGAACTTAAAAACCTAATAATGAGAAGCCACTGAAATGAAAAAAAAAAACAAGTTGGTTAAAAGGCAAGAATTAAATTGTTTTGTGCCAAAAATGGGGATCGCTCGAAATATTAAAGTTCCATTTTTAATGTGATGCGCCTTTGACCTTGCAAGCATTAATTATCTGCCAATCAAACTTACAATTAAAATGGGAGAAATGTTTGAACAAACCTAAAATTCAAAAAACAAAAGATGCGGGATAGGGAAGCGAGAAAAGATCTTAGAAGCGTTATTGTGGAGTGATTCCAAGCATTTAATGAAAGGGGTGCGAACAAGTGAAAACAAAGATTTAGGTATTCCACTCATGTATCTAACAAAATCGATCTTTGAATAATTAAAAGACATTTTAATGAAATCGAAGAAGGAATGGATAGCAAAGATGTGTGGAGACGACATAATAGGTGTTCAAGAGCACTAAAACATAACTGTCAGTACTGTGTAATCACTTCCTGAAAGCGGTTTTCTAGCTTGCTTGAAAGGGGTGTGATGAAGGAGAGCGAGACGATATCAGAGGAGAAGGAAGGATTTTTTCTCGCATATTGTACAGGCGTCATAGCAAAGTGACGTCCTAAGGAAGATATTTGATATTTGTTTATATAATAAGTGTGATTTTTAAATGATATCAGTAAATTTGAAAAAGGTATGGGATAGGGTTTCAACAGAGCCTTGACTGTCAGAAAATGACGGTGTCCAAATTTTCAGAGCCCTGCTTCTCTTCTGCATGGTGTGGGTTAGTCAATTGAAAAAGAGTACCACAGGCGCAGCCCAACCCTAATGCCCCACTCCTTACAGAACATCACAGCGCTGAGGGAGAAAATCCCGAATGTAGTATCTGCGTCATCAAACGAAGACAAATATGCTCTCTTAATTCCATAGATTATTTTTAAGTCTAAGGTGGCTGAAATTAGTGACAGAACCTTTGAGATTTAAAAACAATTCCTTTAGATTCAAATATAAATCTTAAAAATGATTTTATAAACAGTTTTTTTTAACTCATTAAAGGTTTATTTTCAAATCAAAAGGCCTTATTTGAAGTAAACCTTTCACACGGATTTAAATTGTTAAGTCCAAAAAAGGTTTTTGTCACTAATTTCAGTCTCGTTAGACTTAAAAATAAGTCTAAGGAATTAAGAGAGTGGGCACGAAATCCCCCCTGTTTATAAAATCAGTGGGGATACCACGCTACGATGCGTGAACATGGACTTCCGAAATGCACCCTAAACAAGTATTTCCACCGATTACAAAACATACCCTAAACAAACATTTGTGTATTTTTGCTCACCATAAACAAGTCTTTTTGTCAGGTTTTGCTACCGTAAACAAGTGAGCAATGCATTTTGTTGATAATATACCCTTATTATCTTGATTTGCTCATATTGCTTCACTTCCAAATTACAATATATTCACAATATCAGGGTTACGAAAAAAAAACATACCCCTTTTCAATATTTTGCTGTTTTTGACACCCTAATCAAATTACAATGTATTTGATGATTGTGATCTCGCGTACATCACAATTTCAGGGTACGAAAAAATTTTTTTTTTTTTTTTTTTTTTTTTTTTTTTTTTTTTTTTTTTTTTTTTTTTTTTTTTTTTTTTTTTTTTTTTTTTTTTTTTTTTTTTTTTTTTTTTTTTTTTTTTTTTTTTTTTTTTTTTTTTTTTTTTTTTTTTTTTTTCCAGCGACACCGTCGTAGCGTGGTATCCCCACTGATTTTATAAACAGTTTTTAACTCATTTAAAGGTTTATTTTCAAATGAAAA
Source organism: Ophioderma brevispina (assembly GCA_023653785.1). NCBI lineage: Eukaryota > Metazoa > Echinodermata > Ophiuroidea > Amphilepidida > Ophiodermatidae > Ophioderma > Ophioderma brevispina. Next base: position 9,057 of record JAMKCH010074211.1, on the reverse strand, counting down.
GGACTTATTTGAAGTAAACATTTACACGGATGTAAATGTTAAGTCCAAAAAAAGGTTTTTGCACTAATTTCAGTCTAGTTAGACTTAAAAATAAGTCTAAGGAATTAAGGAGGGGGGGGGTGTAAAAAAAGTGGAATGATGCGTGCAATATGGACTAGAAAATGCACCGATAAACAAGTATTTCCACAGAATAAAAAACATACCCTTATACAAAGTATTTGGTGTTTTTGTCACCCATAAACCATTCTTTTTGTCAGTTTTTGTACCGTAAAACAGGGGGGAGCAATGACATTTTTGATAATATACCTTTATTATCTTGATTTGCTCATATTGCTTCACTCCAAATTACAATAATCACAATATCAGTGTTACTCTTCGAAAAAACAAAATAAAAAACATACCCCTTTAAATATTTTGCTGTTTTTGACACCTAATCAAATTAAAATTATTTGATGATTGATGATCTCCGTACATACAATTTCAGGGTACGAAAAAACATACCCTATTTGAATATTTGCTGTTGTTGACACAAGAATCCAGTACCGCGTACCTTGCCTGTTGGAAAAAGAGACCCTTTTTTACACCGTTTTTCTTGTTCACGCATCATATCCACCTGAATACAAGTGCCCCCCGGGCACTGATGTTATTAAACAGTTTTAACTCATTTAAAGGTTTATTTTCAAGTCAAAAGGGACTATTTGAAGTAAACCTTTTACACGGATTTAAATTGTAGTCCAAAAAAGGGTTTTTTTCCACTTCCCAATTACAATATATTCACAATATCAGGGTACGAAAAAAACATACCTTTCAATATTTTGCTGTTTTTGACACCCTAATAATGTACGCGCGTACATTGTTTGTTGGAAAAAAGAGACCCCTTTTACGCGTTCTTGTTCACGCATCAATCCACCTGGATAACAAGTGCCCCCCCCCCCCGGGAAGAAATGCTGGCCGGGCAAGCGACACCGCGTCGTAGCGTGGTATCCCCGGTGAGACCGACTAGAATATCCCACTTTCTCCTTCTCCTCTCCTTTTATTCCTTCACTCTCTCCCGCGATATAGGCTAGAGACAAAATAGAATTAGGGCTAATGGTTCAATTTTCAAGAGAATAGTTGCTATAGTATGATTTTTTTATTCCTGTCAGTAAATTAAAAGTTTTTGGGGCGTATTGAAGATTCCATTCGTTCTGAGAGGTTGTAGGCTTTACCCAATCAGATCAAGGCCATAATAAAAAAACGTCTCTTTTCTCACGGCAACTGCATTGAATAAATTCCAAACACCAGACTTGAACAAACTCTAAAACATTCGGCAGATCAGATCAAGGCCATAATTAAAAAAACGTCCTTTTTCTCACGGCAACTGCATTAAATAAATTCCAAACACCAGACTTGAAAAACTCTAAACCATTCGGCAAGAGTTCCATATGTACCCCTCTTCAACGTTCTACATGTAACAAATTCTTTTTTATTTTTTGCATTAGGGTTAGGGTATTTGTTAGTGTAAGGCCATATATAAAAATAATTTGTTTCGTGTAAAAATTTTAAGGGGGGGGTACATATGGAACTCTTTCCAAGCATTCAACATAAGAAAATGGTACGAAGAAGTAATTATTGCTCACCAAAGTCTTTTACGTCACTAAGGAATATTAGAAAATGATACGTTTACATTTATTCGTCTTGCTTCAGAAATAATATTTGACAGCTTGATTCAATCAATACTTAAGAGTTTTGGTCACTCATAACAAACTACAGTATTTACGTGGCCTAATCCTCCTCTTCACCCAGCCTAGATGTTCATGACACTTTACCCATTCTTTGATTGACTCCAAACAAAGGAATCAATAGCGTGTCTCAGACTTTACGACAATCTATTCAATTGAATCTTGTGTGAATCCTTTACATATTCGACACAAAAAAGTTCGTGTAAATTGGGTCCAAGCATTTTATTCTATTGAACAAAGTTGAGTATTTCCCCGGGGGGCCACTTGTATTCAAAGGTGGATATGATGCGTGAACATGGACTTTCAAACTGCACCCTAAACACGTATTTTCACCGACCAGAAAACAAGCTAAAACATACCCTAAACAAGTGTTTTAGCTGTTTATGATACCCTCAATAAGTACGCAGTGCATTGAATCGTAAATATACCCTTTATTATCTTGCTTTGCTTTACTTCCAAGTTCCGATTACAATATTATGGATGATTTTGATCCCTGGCCCTGCGTAATGAAAAAAACATACCCTTATTCCCCTATTTTTGCTGTTTTTGACACCCTAAACGATGTACGCGCGTACATCGCCTGTCGGAAAAAAGACACCCTTTTTACACGTTTTCTTGTTCACGCATCATATCCACCTTTGAATACAAGTGGCCCCCCGGGAGTATTTCAGCTGTTAATATGGCTTTTTAGTTTCTAATCTCAACACATCCCCCTCCAAATGAATTCGTACCTTCGACAATATGCGTTTACTGACAGGAATAAAAAAATCTACCAAAAAGACGTTGGCAACGAAAAAACCCATCAGGTTTTTAAAAAGAGTACGAGCCATATAAAGTTAATAAATGTAAAGAGAACACCAAGTATACTCAAGTGCGTCTGCCCCATTGGCAAACTTGGTCCCATTTCTTCTATTCCGAATTCCCTCTTTTTTTAGAACGTTCATGATATTTCTTTAAAGGAACCGTCATCATCAGACCAATCATCAAATCCAACTGCATTTGTTCTTGTTTACGGTTATATTGGCAGTTGAGTTTAGAATTAGTATTCCTATTTCTTGTGTAAAAGCCGTCTTGTTCTGACTTGAATACTTTTCAAGTTGATATTGCTTAGTTTCGTTTGTTTTCTTGCTTGGTTTCTTGTTGTTGGTTCTAATTCAATGATTCAGAGTGCAGATCCGTCTGAACCATGTATTTAATATACGGAATAACATTGTAACGTTGTAACATCATCCACGTGCGCAATTCATTTCCCCGTCGAAAATGTGTTCCGACGGATTTACAGTCGACTGTTCTACAATCTTTGTCAAAAGTAGTTGGCACACCTTGTGGAAATCAGCTCTTTTACATTGACATAATTCGGCCATTTTGAAGGTACGAAATTGAACTTTTTTTGGTATCAAGCTTGAAGCCTTTTCTAATCCCTAAAACCTCCCCCTTCCCCACCGATCAATGTTGAGTACTGTTAGGCGTACTGTAACACAATTTCAGATTTCAACATTGTTCCGGGGGAGAGGGGGACGATTTTACTGTACGGTAAGAAAAGAAAGTGTGCCAACACTTTTGTCCAAGATTGTAGAAGGCATGTTGGCTATGAGTTCTGTGGTAGAGTTCACGTATGTTTCTGGCTACTTTTTTGTACCAGGCTTTCTGTGAGATACCGTTTTAGGAAGAACAGTACTAAACACCATAGGAATGTTCCCGCTGCTCTGGTTGCCTCACATGAAGAGGAGCTCTTTTGAGCTCGATATTATTACATCAGCACACCTCTAGATTTAATCTAAAAAATCATATTTAGGCTGTATGGAGGTTGATGGTGGAAAATGGGCATGCATTTTCTTTTTGCATTCCAGAAGAAATGGGACCAAGTTTGCCAATGGGCACGCAACTGAGTATACTTGGTTGTCTCTTTACATTTATTAACTTAATATAAAAAAAAACCGGGTTAAAAAAAAACTTTGGTGGTTTTTTTTACGTTGTCAAAGTCTTTTTTGGTAGATTTCCTTTATTTTTGTGAACATCGAATAGCTGTGCAAGTTGCAGTTGGTTCAATTGCGAAGAAAATCCTGTTCCACAGAACAGTATATAAATACAACTTTAGTTGGTGTGTGGGATTGGTGATTATTCCATACGTGATGTGTTGTTTAACTCTTACGTAAAGCTAAGTGTTTAGGAAGTATTTTGAACAATGTTTCTAATACTAATACTAGTTAAAAAAAAGTTTTTTTTAACTAAGTTAAAGTACATATTCAGGTAATTGATTTGGTTGTCTATACTAATATTAACATAAATAATAAAATATGGCGAGCTTGAAGTCCATGAGCTATCAGAATTGAGATTTTTATATAATTTATTATAATTGGAACATAAAACTTTTAGTGCTTTTTTACATTTATAAAGTTTCTGCAATTTTAGGCCTTTTCACAAAAATAGAATTAAAAAGGGTATAGAATTGTGGAAAGTATTTGTGTACCTTTTGGTGATCATACATGATATTTTTCATTTGAAAAGAAAAGAATGAGTTCTGTTTGCATTTAGTTTAGTTTAGAAAGTCGTATTTTAACAAGAGGACACGTAGAAATGTTAACAAAGGACAAAGCGGACGGCCTAGGAGCGTCGGAACACCTGCGAACAATCAAGGTGTAAGACGGAGCTTCGCAACAACCCACGCGCAAGCGTAAGGAGAAGCAGTGTCGCAAATATCTCCAGATCGCCATTTTCAGTGCATAGTTAGTGATGACATCAATTGGCATCCATACAAAGTGTGAGGCCACCATAATTTGGATCAGGTGATCCTCAACGTAGCGTGGCGTTTTGCAATTGGCTAATCAACAGACCATGACGCTTCTTAAAGAGACACTGGCACATTTGAAAATAGTGCGCCCTCAAGATTTTTCAAAATCGATATTTTTGCATGGTTGTAGGCTTTTATATACAAAAGCCCTCACCCGAAATGATTAAGACCAAATCAGCTTCCTTATGGGTAAACAGAACGATTTTATAATTTAACGTCGCCGGCCGGCACGCTAAATCAGCAGACGGACCGAAAATGGCGTTAAACAAGAACACGCAACGCCGTATGCTGTTACCACGCTATGTACACTGTTTGATCGCTCTATAACCTTTGTGGTTTTTAAATATGTGAGTACTGAGTGTCAAAACTATTCATGAAATATAACACATTTGGGACTTACAAGTTAGGGAAGATACTTAAACAAGTTGAGCCTTTACAAATTACTGGGGAGTCTTTATCCTTACATCTCAATGTTCCTTTCTGTTTTGGGGTAGGTAATTTTAATGTGTCAAATTAAATCTCTGTCTCTTCAATGGCCTAGACTACCATTTGAGAGCAAATTGAAGAAATTTCATTTTTGTGAAAATGTGCCAGTGCCACTTAAAGAGAACTTGTTGTTGTTGATGAGGACAATTTTCTAATGACTGGCTGAGTGAACTCCTCAAAATGTGAGGGAGTATGCGCCAAGAGGGAACCCTCCCAATGATTTTAATAATAATAATAATAATCATCATCAGTTTTTATATAGCGCTTTATCACTGTAAACAGTCTCCAAGCACTGTTGCCTATTATTATTACGCCACCATTAGGAAATCGTCACAATCAGTTCGCTTCATCTAGGTGGGCTGTCGGCCAAGCGCACATCCCTATCAGCACTAGATTGTAATATCCCCAACAACTGACCAGCTCCCCAGATTTCGCTTGGGTCAGCAAGGCAATCAGGCAATTAAGATCTTGCCCAGGGACACAAAACGCGTTGGACACGGGGGGCTCAAACTCACGCTCTAAAGATCATGAGTCTATGCATTTTTCCACTGGACCACATGCGCTCTTTTGTCTACGACATACCTAATGATCGTTGCAGTTTAGCAGCTTTTCAGGTAACAATAACCTAATTGGGCCAATTTATTGAGTGGACATTGAATTGGTGCCGGTGATCTAAAATCATTAACTGCATTGAACCAGAGTTCGGCTCCTATTCAGCAGCAATGAAATGGAGCAAATCGTCGTGCCTGGTGGTGGTCCAGCACACATTCTGTAATGGTTAGAAACCGTCTTCAGGAATTCTTTCCAAGTCGGATCATTGGATTAGGGCACTGCGAGGTGGAATGCCCCCCCTGGTCACTGGATCTAACTCCGCTAGATTTTTTGGCTATGGGGTGATGTAAAAGCTAGAGTTTACAATGAGGGTCTCCAAACACATTACCAGAACTACGACGACGGATAAACGATGCATTGCCGCATTAGGAGAACGTGTGTAACATGTTGAGGGCACATGTGGTCCAGTGGATATAACTGCCGACTCATGATCCAAAGGTTGTGGGTTCGAGCCCCGCTGCTGCCATGTGTTGTGCACTTTGGCAAGGCACTTTACCTCAATTGCCTCGTCAACCCAAGCGATATTCGGGTAGCTGTTATGGGGAGTATTACAATCTAAGTGCTGATAGGATTGTGCGCTTGGCCAGCTGCCGGCCTAGATGAAGCGAAATGATTGTGACGATTTCCTGACGGCAGCGTAATAATAATAGGCAACAGCGCTTTAAATCCTTGGGAAAAGGCGCTTTACAATGTCGGGTATTATTATTATTATAACATCAAGAGCTGTTCAACACATGCACTCCAGGGCTACCAAGTGAATCGTAGACCCTCCCACGGTGATGAAATTGCTAAGACTGAAATTACACTAGACTCTTCAACCCATAACCGTGGACCCTCCGCATCTGTAAGGAAAACGTCTCAAATCTCCTCCGAGGTCGAGGGAAATACTCCGCCACAAACAGTAGTCAAAACAAAAATGGTTTCGGTATACTCGCACTGTCATCTCGACAAGCCGTATGTGCGTAAGAGATGTTAAGCCAGACCAATCAGTGCGACGGCTTATTTTTTGGCGCAGGATTTAAATCGGGCCCTGGGGGCTGAGCGGCTGTTGACGACCACCTGGGTGTTGTCGGACGCGCACATTGTGGACTTTGTCGTTTGGCTCAGGCAGCACCAACCCGACACACACAACAAAGAATTCCTAGATTGCAATTTTTGCTGTATGGTGTATAGACTATGCCATAGTCGATTTTTGCATTTTTTAAAATTTATTTTTGTGTGCTGTCCCATCTTATTTAACCCAGCATTATCATCATTATCTATTATTATTATTATCATTTTCTTCTATTTCTAATATCGTGACGCAATTCACGCCGTTACTAAGCTTAATTAGGCCTAGATCCCTTATGAAAATGGCATTATACCACAAAAAGATACGCTCAGGGACCTTCATACCGGCTTTTTTATACGAAATATTAATCATTCAATAGATGGCTCCCTTTATGATACCGCTAAGGTTTGTGATTGCGAAAGTTCAGTGACCACTGAACTTTCGACTAAATCGACAATTTACTTTCAGCTGCGGTCAGGTAATCTGCATTCTGTGGATTCGAATAGTAAGATCTGTCAATCATCAGATATTAGCGAAAACTTGACCAATCACAAATTAATAGGACTCGTTAAAATTGTTGAAGGGATGCGTAGAATCGGATGAAGATATTGATTTTTTTAATTGAAAATAATTCAGATCTTTGATGAATGCAAGTTCACTTCGATATAAAAACATTCAGTTGGTAATATTTTGAACGAAATTCATTGACTTTTTTTGTGATTTTATTTTAAAGTACGTGCAAGTTTCTCTACCTTTAGGCCTACCTATCGGAAAATTGAGTCCTCAATTCTCGATTATCGGCTTCAAATGTAGTAATTTGCATGCAAAACGTACCTAATTTGCAAGCAACATGATTGGAATTTTGGGGAGTTTGTGACTGAATCTGTGAAGTTTGTGACTGTTTTCCGCTGTTTTTTTTCGAGCAGATAGAGTAGTAGTAGTATGGGTACTATGCCGCAAGATACGTGGGCTACGCACGGTGTATATCTGTTGTGCAGAGCAAACGGGCGTGAATCATGACAGGCAGAGGGTACACGCGTAAGCTGCCGTGGAGAGCACATTGCGTTGTGTTTTTGAGGGGGGGGGTGAGGTTAGCTTTGTTAATAAAGCTCTAAATGTAAGAACTACCTTGCGTATGTATGTACAACAATATCCTCTAAGTGCAAACAAGTGAGAGAGAAAATGAAGCATATTTAAATGTTCAAAATGAGACATAAAGGCTTAAAACTTACGTAAATCTGCTTATAATTGTTCAAGTTGAACCCGGAAAAATTTACAGGATGCCGTAACATGTCAGGTTTTTGACAAGTAAGCTCATCCCCCCCCCCCACCAATCAGCGAGAAGCGATTCAGCCCCAGACATGACATCATCAAAACAAAGCACATTTTTGATTCACACTTGCTGTGATTAATTCATGAATGCTCGCTTAATACAAGTCATATAAAGTTCTAATCTCGCACAAATAACAATGAATATGTACTTATTAAGATTGAATATCGATCAAATTAATTTTCCTCTCAATTAAAATTATGTTGGGATTTCTTTTTCAACAACTGTTCAAACTGCTTGGCACTTACGGTGTGTGTGCATAGCCAACACGGGACACGAGGCTCATGAATATCGATCACAGAGATAACCCGCCCCAGATACAAGCCCCGCAAAACCTTGTTAGCCATAGGTCAATTTGGTTCAAACGATGACATCATACTTATATTAGGGTCCGCCAAGTTTTGGACGGAACTCGCCATAGAAACTCATGTTATAAATCTCGACCCCTAAGTGGAAGTAAGTAGTCCAATTGTCCAGGTATGCCTGCCCGTATGGTGAAGTGAAAATTAACGAGGAGTAGTTATCGCGCCCTCAATTGACCTGCATGGTAAAGTGAAATTCTCAACGGCGAAGTAGTTATCGCGCCCTCTACCCTCAGCTATTTTTTATCATTTCTCTTTGCGATAGGCCTACTGGGGAAAAAGTTAAGTAAAAAAAAACAAAACAAAAAAAACACACACACAATTGGAAAAAAGTAAGCAAAGTAAAAAAACAAACAAACAAACAATTGGACTACAGAGTAGTCTATATGGTGTATGGTGTTGCCTCTCATATCCCGATTTCCCGGTTTAATGTTTTATTTGACTTTATGATGATGTATTTGTTATTGCAACTCTCTTTAAAATATAATAAGCGAGCGCGAAGCGAAGCTCTTATAGACAAACGCGTATGTGCATATTGACAGCTATTGAAAATCTATAGTCTGACAGGTTTAAAAAATACCGACCTTCATTTGATCCCCCTTTTCGTTCTTACCATTAACTCCTACGGAGTTATTAATCGACGGGAACTAACAGGAATTCGCCATCAGGGGGGGTAGGACATGCCAACCTAACAGCAACAGCAA
>JAMKCH010074209.1:0-14333 GCA_023653785.1 Ophioderma brevispina | reverse complement strand
CATGTCTAAAACATTTCTATTTCTGAGCCTAATGTCCCCATTTATGTGTGTTATTGTTTGTTAACCCTATTTGATAAATGAGCTTATAAGAAGGCCGCTTTTTAAAAGAGTAGCACTATTTGAAATTTTATCATTATAGGCCTGGGAATTGGACAAAATTATAGTATTTGTTTGTATTCAAAAATACTATCACTTTTTACAGTATTTTGGACCAATCACCAAATTCGAATAAGATTGAAAATACGTCTAAACAGGAATATGCTGGTGTGTACACTGCCAACAAAAAATTACCCACTGTGTGACATCTACTATGTTGCCTTGTAGCGGCAGGGGCAAAAGTAAACTTCCGTTAGCGATATGCAACGCGGTTGACATACCAAAAGTGTGTGTAATTGTAGTGTCATTCATATATAAATCTGATTGGTTGGTGATAAAAGCTATTACAAATATGGAAATTGAATTTGATTTTGGCGAGGCTAAACGGCCAAAGAGAGCGGACATATCTGGGGAAGGTGAGGATAGGCCCATCGTTAGGCATGTGTTTTTTTTTTAAGAATTGGGAGAGTTCTTTTTTTTTTTTCCCCTCTTAGCATACTTAACTTTTTTTTAGATTTGCATAGTTAGCTTTCAAACTATCATAATTTGTAAAGCATGGTGGTTTAAAGAAACCTCCATGGGAAATTGTATCTCTTAATGTGTCCTATAAAAATAAAACAATTTGTATTGATTGTTATTGGCATTCAATACGTTTGACGACAAAAGTCTTACATGGAACATTGGAGTCAATAAGTAGAGTTTAAGGTGGATGCTGCCGATCGAATTTTATCCTGGAAATTTTCGTCAAAATTGCTAGATGGTATTTTCATTGGGGTGATCAAAATCTAAAATAAAAATATGTGGTTACGATTCTTAGTTCTCGAGTATTACGTTATAAACACCATGTTTTGGCAAATCTGTTAAACACACCACCCCCCCCCCAACCCCCACAGTTCTATGGCAAATGTGATAAAATAGTGTAAACAATCAATCACGGCAAGAAAGCTTCCGGGAATTTTTTCTAATTTTTAATTAGGCTCTTCACAATGAATTTTTAGTTTCCTGTTGCCGCCGCCCGTAATTGCCAAGGAATCCCAAATTAATTCATATTTTTCATGAATTTCATAGTTGTTTTTTTTTTTTTAAAAAAAAAAAAAAAAAAAAAGATTTTTCCAGTTTTTTTCTCTGCTGGAGCATGGGGTGGAAGGGAAGTAATTTTATTTTATTTTTTAGGCCATGCCTGCAGCCAAACTTCCTCGATGCAACCAACAGCGAGAGGCCCAATTTCTACTCTTTTGGGGGATGTCAGAGCAGTTGGTTTTGTTGTTTGGCTTTTTTGTGCTAGGGTGCAGACACTATTTTCCTTCTAGAACATGGCTGCAGGACGTGCATTGTTTTATTATTTTGGTGTTTTCCCTTCTGAGAGCCATTTGGTGCAGGAAGGTGTTTTCTTTTTTATGTTTTAGACCTGGCACTGCAGGTGTCAGGCTCATTTTATTTTTTTATTTTTTTATTGGTTTTTTTGCGGTAGGGTGAAGGACACGACTTTGCTCTTTTGTTATCCTCTTTTTTTCCCTTCATTTTTGTTCCGTTAAGACCACGAGATACAGGTAGTGCATTTCTTTTCTTCATTTTAAAAGCTGTGGGGTTCTGCTGAAACCATCAATGTCAGGACTAATTTCTTCTAGGAAAATTAGCATATTAAAAATGAAGGTAGTGTTTTCTTGTGTTTTTATTTTATTGCTTTGTTTTTTCCATGGGGTGCATGCACAGATTTGCATATTTAGTCTTTTTAGAACATGAGGGCGGTGCCGTACACAACCCGCAGAGGCAGGCCTTATTTCTACCTTTTGTTTGGAGGGGGATGCAGATTTGTTGTTGTTTTGTTGTTATTAATTTTTTACCGATTTATGTCTTTCCTTTTTGCCTCAGCTCCCAGCCTCGGCTATATGTTAGAAGCCAATAGTTACTTTGGTCTGTAGTGTAGTTTTCAATATTTGTTATATGTTATTTTACAAAGTTGGTAAGCGTGACCATTGAATAAAAACTTACCTGAAGTAGAGAAATGATGGAGTATGTCGATTTCAATCGTGATGACTCTTTCCAGTAAATAGCAACTTGTGATGAAAACACTTAGTAGGACCGGTGTGAAAGCAGATATAGTCCGGTGGGAGCTATAGTGCCGGGGCTCATTAGACGATAACGGATAAAGCGTGAATCTCTGTTGCGTAAAGAGTCAAACGAATCGATTGGGCCCCTATTGTTCACCATTGTTCAGGCTATGAGTACGCCGGACAATGGCTTAGCTTCTGAAAACGGGATGAAAATTGCATTCAGAAGCATTGCTATGCTGACACATGGAGTTTACAACCCTTTAAACCTTTCAATTAATATTCCACCAATTAACTTTTCTCAATGATATATGCTGTCTCAAACAGGAGAGAGATTGAGTGGTAGCCTACTGCTAGGTAGGTAGTTCTGTATCGTGGTGTAAAATCTATGTGCTCTGCATTGGAAGTCGAATTTGTAGAGCGTGGTTTAACCTGAAAAATAATGGAATAATGGAATAATGAAAATACCGCCCCAAGTCTTTAACCTGCACCAGGAAAACGAAAAAATCCATTGTGAAGGGCCTTATGTCTAGGGTAACAACCATATACGTCCAAAAATAAAATAAAAATTGGGACGTCCCGAATTACTTTTTTCGTTATTCCCCAAATGTGGCAAAAAGTGCAAAACTGTTTTTGTTTGTATTGTGTCTGCGAACGCGTAATTTGACTTAACGCATTCACGCATCACAGAGAGTTCCGCAGGCGTATCGGTAGAAAGAGGAGGATCCAGAATGCATATCGCTGGTTCCTCTGCGCTTGGTTGAGAGGCGGCGATGGAAGGACAGCGCAAGGCACCTTTTGTTTTTAAATGCGCAATGAAATTACGCAATATAATTTTGTTACGCAATATTTGCTGCTTTGCGAATTCGCAGAAAACTTCGCCTCGTGCTATCAAAAAAAAGACTGAAGTGTGATGCTAAGGCTCAGTGGCGGAACAGGCGGGGGGGGGGGGGGCACGGGGGATAGGTTGCCCCCCCTGCGATTTGACGGGAAAAAATTGCAAAAATCAGCCTAAATCAGCCGCCCGCTTTTTCTAGCCCTCTGACCACCTGCAGCGGGAAAATTTTCCCAAGACTGGGAAATTTGCCCCCTCAGAGGGCAGGCCCGTTACGCCACTGCTAAGGCTCCAAATCTAATGGGAGAGTCCGATACCGTCACTCCTTTTACTGTCGGGTACCCGCTCGTTCGTCGGGATCGCGAAAAAAAGGCTGTTTTCCTCAATCAATTCGCGAATTTTATTTTTCACGATATCAGAAAAAAAGGGTTACTTTTCATTTTTCAAAGTTCGCGAAATTTAAAAAAGTGGTAGTACAAAAATGGGGTGGGTTCGCAGAAGAGCAAAAACCCGTATTGAGAGCATTCAAATTTATCCGTGATTTTCGCCTGGATTAAACAACAAAGTATAAATTCTCAAACCTTCAGCTGACAAATATAGGCCATGGTCTTCTTAGAGATTCTCTGTCATTTCTGGCATGGTTCACAGCAACTTTTGTGTCCACTACATCGTATTTTATTGTTGGATGTATTTCCATAGTTCGCTTTTGTTGGAAGGGGGATAAATTAAAAATCATTCATGATTTTGCGAAAAAAGGGGGTATATTATAGCCCTAAAAATTCGCGATTTTGCACAAAAAAGGGGTATTTTTTTAAACCAAGATATGCTAAAAGGGGCGTGTTTTTCAATTCCGTACTAAGGCCATGGGTACCCGACATAAGAGAATGACGTACCGGGTGGGAGAGTCCTGCGCGTACTGACCGAAGACGGCGTGCACACATCGTGCAGCATCACCTTAACCCGCCATATAATTGCTCTCGACTCCAGCCCACGAAACCCCTCCCGCGTCAGCTGGAAATCACACAGACACTTATGTCTTCTGCATAAATATCATCACAAACATGACCCAGTAATGGAAAAATTACTTTAGAATTCCAGCATAACAAACCCAATGAAAGCCTAATCTTTACTAACTTCTCATTAATGCTACATTAAACTATTATAACATTTATGATATTTGTAATGAAAACCTAATCTGTGGAGAAAGAACGATATAGACGAGACAAGATATCGAATTCGGTTCACCTCTTACATTAACCTACCTCGTAAGAATACCTTTTTTAACGCTGAATGTTTAACAATTTCCAAAGTTCAAAACTATTTTAATATTTGGAAATCTGAACTGCGTAACGAACCATCGAACTCAAAATTACCCCGCAGATTGCATTGAAAAAATGTAGGTGTGTACCCACGTGAGTTTAATTGTGTGTGAAGTAACGGCAATATGCTTGACATGGCGTTGTCAATTTTGGTGACAGCCACGTAGCCGCGGGGCTGTCGTTATCCACTTAACCGCGCTGTTGAATATTCCTTAACTTGTCAACTGATTACACATATATGGGGGGCTGCGCAGGACAGAGCAATTAGGACCAATTTAAAGTAGCCGCGATTAGCCGGTACATCAACAATAACGCTAAACAAGGCTCCTAGCTAATGACAGTCGAGAGGGGATTGACCAATCACGTACCAGGATTTTTGACCTTTTTTCAGTTTTACGAAAGGCCCAATTTGGCTTTCGTCGGATAGAGTCCAGAACGGGATGCGCTTCAAATCCTGTTCGGGTTCTTTGCCGAACTGACAGTGTGAATATGGGTGGCAATGCATTATCGTGTCTAGCATCAAAACTGCAAGATTTTTCAGGTACTGATGGTCATGTGGACAGGTGTAAGGCCCTCTATGAAGTAGAGAACACACTAGACAAAAATCAGAACAAGCACCTTTAAGTGGAAATTTACACTAAAATATGAAATTAAAATGCATGAAATATTCGCAAAACGGATCACCAAGTTTGATTGAACATCATTGCATTATAAAGACACCCAAGGACATTTGCAGCAAGTGATTTGTTCTTCAAAATAATTTTCGTGAATAAATAGATCTCGGTGGGATCTCAGAATGGATGAAGCAAACAGAACCGAGTTGAGCGAGACATGCAAGCTTTATGCCGTCCTGCAAAATGCTTGATTACCACAACGTTTACTTCAGTGGTTATCACACAAACCACACAGATAGGCCGGTTAGGAAATCACAGCCACTTTTCACAAAATTTATATCAAATTATTTCATAACAATAACCTTTATAAATCAGCAATACATCAGAGGTAGCCTAACCCAATGTGTCTTGTTGGAAGGGTACTCACACATCCATGACCATTTACTTGTAATATGAATTAAGCAAACACACACACATTTAGCACACCTTGTTTGCACATGGGGGGACCAATTTAAACTCATATTTGTAAGAGTACTCGTAATCGCCACACCATCTTCTTAACACACATCCTGAGCATAGATCATAATTATTACTTTGGCACGACCAAATTCATAGCACAAACACACTAGTGGTGAAGTTTCAATTCAAGCCATATCAGCACATCCATTTACTTTCACTTGCAACATACTATTTATCTACACGTCTGGCCACAATAACAACTCAGATGACAGAATCCACCACACTTTAGGAAACGGGAGTAAACCACAGCACGTCCCTTAAGGTTATCATAATGATAACTTGAATTTTGAATTAATTTAAAGTTTTATATATATCAAGATGTTCTAAAAGAGCAAACAATTTGCCACAATAATATAAGCAACAAGGAAACAGATGAAAACCCACCCTCTTAAGGAGAGTGGTTATTTCAAAGCTTAAACAGAAAACAACATCCTGCACGGAACTGCACTCGTCAGCGTATGACCCAACTCAATAGCGCAGGAAACGTAAACAAAGCACCCTCCTGCATATGCGAGGCAAACACATAGCAAACGGCCACAATAAAGGATGCAACAACCTGGCAACCGTACTTTTGCCGAGATAAATTCCCCTATCTGCTAGAAAACGCTTCTCTGCAGAATAAGTGTCACATAATTATAAATGCTTAGCAATGTATTAAAGGCACACCTGAAGTGAATAAATGAAAAAGTCATCTTTAGGTAATAAAAAAAGCTTATTTTTACTCTCATGCATGGCGGAAATTCCCCAAGAAATTCCAATCATGCTCTCTATAGGCCAACTATAACATCGAGCAACTTCGGAACTTAGTTTTTGGCGTTCTTTTCTACTAGTTTTCTCCAATAACTTTCAAGAAAATGGTTCCCAGAAGCATTTACAACCAATCAAGTCAAATTTAGAAAGATTTGTCTCGTCAGAAATCTCCTGTGATCCCAATGACTTAAGAACAATGATAGTACACTGACACATACAACGAAATAATGTTCCGTTGCATGAATATGTAAAGAACAGTGGTGTTTTTAATGAACTCGTAGGAATGTGCTTTCTTACCTGCTCCGATGTGGATGATAACACCCACATTGCATTGGTCGTCTTTATGCAGATGCAGAACCCTCCCATAATATAATATGCCCACTCAAATATTCATTTTGATCACCCTTATGACGACACCCCCCCAGTGCGTCATGCCCACAATTCCTCTTCCTCTTTTTCGTCTCTAACCCTCGACCAGATAAACATCCTGCAGGGGGCGGGAGGGCCGGGAATCACATCGTAGAAGCAAACATTCCTTACGAGTCATTAGAACACCACTGTTCTTAACATGACTCATACAGGAATCGGCTTACCTTCAATCCGATGTTGAATGTAACAAATTGCATTAACATCGCCAGATGTGCTCACAGTACTAGGGGGCGGTGCAGGATGCAAACCGTCACCCTGGATTGCGTGAATCGAATGAGTATGAATATGATTGCAAGCAATTCAGAAAGTATTAAGCACGCAAGGTCACAATGCAATACAAAAGCATGAAACCTAAGCACACCACTTACTAAGAGAATAATTCGCTGAGCCCCCGGAAAGAGTGGCTCCTGAAAAAAGCTGGCCAGATAAGCGATGTACCTAGAGGAGACGTCACACGAAACCCAGCACCCCTCGTGCACTAACACCAGCCATAACTGAGAGGTTTACTCCCAATTAATGAGGGTCTACAAGGCTTCAGAGCAGCTCGAGCCATTAGACCCAATCGCACCGCTGGGCCATGACGGGCCGAGAGGACGGGGCTCGCCGTGAGCGGAGACTGAGGAGGCTGAAAGAAGCCCAAATCCTCGACCCTCAGTGACGGCCACAGTACTCTGCGAGAAACCCTGCACAGCGTAAGGACAGGAAGACCTGAGTCATCAATTGTTACCTAATGCAGCCAGCCCACCATATCCCCCTCACTTGAGCCCCAGGGCAAGCGAGGCGAGGAGCGGAAAAGAGGAGAATCTTGCGAGGCCGACATAAGCCGACTCCGATTCACATCTCTAGATCGAAGCCTACCCCTGGGGAGTAAGCTTCAGTATAGCACAGCAACCCCAAGGTGTACAGTATCCTCCACCAGAATCAGGAAAAGGCCAACCAGGATTTCCCCATTGCGGGGGAACTCCATAGTCATACTATGCCTATTCCTCATGAATGAAAAGGCATCAGAAAGGACTACCCGATGTCCGCCCTGAGACGTGACCACCTCAACGAATGATCAGTAACTTTGAACGGCTGCTTACAAAGATTCTCAGCAGAAAAAATGGTTGGAGAGAGTCCTACCCGATCCAGTACGCAGCTCAACATAATACTCCCAGGCCGACCTAAACAACTGGATTGAAGCAGCCAGGAGAGTAAGAGAATCTAACAGATTGCCGAAAACTCTACTCTTAGAAATATCGCCGAGTAAAAGGGCAAGTGCAGGTCGAATGCCTAGTCCCCCCCCCCCAACAGCATTCCCCTATCATCACGAATGACTAAGGTGCACGCAACTTGGCGAATTGTGGAAATCCAATAGGCATGACAAGAGGAAAAACCCTAATGGGATAAATATCCCAGCTGGACCTTAGCGCAAAACATATCTGCTAAGTGCAAAAGGATTGCTTCCAAGGATCAAGAGTAATCCCTGTTTTGGCCCGTAGGCAAACACACTCATCATATCCTAGCGGCCTGTAACAGCACAGATAAAGACTACTTTGAAACGAAACCAGCCCAAGGACACCCAAAAGATTTTCTATTCTCTTCACTTTATAAAAAGGCTGAGGATGTAATGAAATCCATTCTGCAGCAACGATGCCAGCCCAAGAGTGGAACTATTATCTATATATAAACATTGAAAGGTTATGATAAAATATAGTCTATCACCATGTACATAAACTCTGCATCTGGGCGGGAGCTAATTATCCAATCCGAACATAGAGGTAGAAATAAAAAAGATTATAATAGTATAGTATAATCCACCTCACATGATCATAACAAACCATCCAGACAAGATTGGATTTGGAGTGATACCCCCTCAACAATATATATTTAATTGACAGCCAAGTGATAAAACTAATAAGTCCATGTCATTTGAAAATGCAAAGACTCATTATACCATCAATCCATCCCCATGCAGTGAGATTGAGAGGTTGCACCTGTCCCCTCAAATAAAGCAACCAAACCCGCCGCGGGCGGCCGGTGATGTGCCTATCCCAACTGGAGCTGATAATCCCTGCTAAGCGTGAGAATAAAGACCCCCGCGGGACCGGCACAAAGCCGAACGAGCGAAGGCTCGGCGGCGCGTGCACACACCTTAGTGAGATTAAAGCCGAACCGCACCTGACACACTTCCGATAGAAATATAGCAGGGGCGGTAGACTTGGCCGAGTCTTCCGACACAGACTTAAGCCAAAAGACGAAATTAATCGTCTAACATTAATTTCATCTAGGGTATCCATTGCCAAGATGGCAAGCGTACCCAAAACCTCGATCGAAAGCGATCAGAAGCGATGAATAGGCCTAAATATTTACGGCGGAATCCGACACCCAATTTAGGGCTACTGATAAATTAATAATCGCCAAACGTATCATCAACGGTATGCATCGCCAAAAGGGGCTAACGGATATCCGAACTTCGAGTCAACCACAATCCAGAAGGTAATGAATACAAGCGTAAAAACGTGAAGGAACGGAAACAGCTCCCTTAATCGTTAGGACCGGAAAAATACCGTGAACTACACTATCGTCGTGAAACGCCGCGAAAGACACCGGCATTTATGCTAAAAGGAATTGAATCCAAAGCGGCCATCGACATGGATTCAAGCCATAGCATATTGATCCAATTTTTAGTCCTAACCAAAAGGACCGAATCCAAGGGAATCAGACGGAGTAGCCGGATAAGACCCGACGTACGCCCGGAGAAGGGGAGGGGGGGTTGAGACATCAATCCCAAACCGTTGGCACAACCCCTAGGGCTGCCTCAAAGCATCGTTTGGCGTAGTGTTTTTATAAACAAACACCGCATTCCAAAACATACTCGGACCCAGAGGGTCTGGCTGCGGTAAGACAACCGTGGCGCATCTAAGAGGCTGCAAACGCTTAATAAAGACGTAAGCCGCCCCCGAAGAACCGGATTAAATGGATGAATCGATTCCAACAGACCGGAGAGACAACTAAAGGAAGTTGAATCCAAAAAGGGTAGCATCATAAAAGGATATGACGCCACCCCTGAAGCTACGGAGCCGTACTACCACCCCCCCCCCCCCCCCCCCCCCCCCCCCCCCCCCCCCCCCCCCCCCCCCCCCCCCACCCCCCCCCCCCCCCAAGTAACCCCCCCCCCAAAAAAAATAACCCCCCCCCACCCCCCCCCCCCCCCCACCCCCCCCCCCCCCACCCAAAAAAAATACCCCCCCCCCCACCCCCCCCCCCCCCCCCACCCCCCCCCCCCCCCCCCCCCCCCCCCCCCCCCCCCACCCCACCAGTGAGGCGGATGCTATGCCCCGAGCATCCGGTGTGGTAGGAATACCCGACGCCTGCTGTCCCGAGGAACGCTGGGCGAGCAAGCGCCGCCCCAGCAGCAGAGGACGACTCCCAGAGGGGGGTGCACAGTCCCGGCGAATGGGTTTTCCGTTCCCCGCAACGACTCATCACACCCACAGGATTGTCCTTGTTAGTGTAGTCGATAACCATAAAAATCGCGCACGTCTGGACAAAAGCATGAACCATGGCACAGACATTCCTTGGGTGCCCAAAGCAAATGTAGAAGGGGTGCCCCAAAATCGACTCATTAATGACGTCATAATGCCCGCCCTCTTTTGCATATTGCTTAATTATGTCAAATGGAAATTCCCCTCAGAAACCTATCATGTGTGTATCAATTAAAGTGCCACAAAGCTGGAACATAAAGATTGTCTTAAAGATACTATTAGTAGGGTATCGTAGCATTTGGGGTCATTATAGGTCATTAAGGTCATTGGAGGTCTTGTGATATTAAATTACAATTGGGCGGATATCAAATTCCCCACATAGGCGTGCATACATAAAGGGCAGTTCCGTATTATGTCCAACAAATTTTGACATTGTAAACATCAAAATCATCCAAGAACTTGATTTTTGTCGCATTCAAATGTAAATTACTATGTAGTTTATTCATGAACAAATAGGCCTATTCATTTCACAAATTGATTTTGTTTGATATTACAAAAAGTGACATGCTGTATGCCGTACTTTGCAAATGGCATTATCACGCCCCTTGTACCTCACTTTTTGATGTTAATTTAAAACAGAGAATTGCAATTTGAAAAGTTGGTATAACTTCTTTGATTTTGTCTTTTTAAGTATCTGGTATTCATTATTAAGAAATGATGACATTTCGTCAGTTGAGGATTAACAAATTGAAAACAGTTTATCTGCAACGTATGTACCACACGTCTTTTTACGCTTGGGACGATTTAACCCCCAAGATGAAGCTTTGATTTTTTCTTTGTTTTTTTTTCTTCAGCTTAATCGCGCCTGATGTGTCAGATCGTTAAAAAAACTAATAAAAGTTTTGCAAAGGGGACTGTTACTAAAAACTGAGTAACCTCAAAAAGTACACTTTTGTGGTGGTACGTCCACAAGGGGGGGGTGTGGTTGGTATGACTGGCATGCAAACAAGATGTGATTGAATTAAATTTCAGGTCTAAGTGTCGTTCTGTGAGAGTCTACTTCAATACCATTGCCCAAATTCAAAACACATGAATCTAGCATTTTCTGGGTCTGAGTCCAATGGAATCCTTTTTTTTTCCATTACAAGGCCACAAAGTCCAGAGCAAACAATCCTGTGGCGAGTGGGAGCCCACTTGCAGTTCACTAGCAATAGAGGTAATTTTTCCCCTGCAGCCATATTAGCAGTTCTCTACTTACCTTGGATATTCATGTGGCAAGGTCTACAATAGCTTCAGGAGTTGTGAACATCCTGAGAAGCTAGCAGTCCAACCAGTGCCTCTAAGAGCTGGAGCATTTTGATGGGCATAGCGGGAGAACTTTTTATAAGCCTTTTTTTGATAACCCAGTCGAATGTCTCAAAATGCCGTGCCCTCTGATATTTCAGGAAACACTTTTATGCATGGGCAACTTGACAATCCATATGAGTTTCTTGGCAAACGAACCAGGGTGCTAGTGTGCGATCCCAGCCACTGTGTATAGCACAAAGTCTTGGTGATAGCGAGTGCACATCACTATCACATCAAGAACTATTGAAATCAAGGAATGATATCACAGTAAATTGAAGGTTGGGCTCTGTGGCTCATTGTTCAGAGTCGCCTTTTTGCACTGAAATTCTGTAACTACGGGATATACTTCCTCAAACGCCCAATTCTCTCGTCTTTTTAATTGTATTTCCGAATGACAATGAGGCTGTAGCCACGACACCCGTTCAGTGTGACATAATTTAGACTGCCTTGCCCAAGGTTACATCATGTACATATCTCAAAATCTTGGACAAGGATCCATTCAAAAGTGTTTGTGAGCTGCAAAGCATTCCGTTCAGGCTTTGCCCAGTATAAATTGCTGAGACTTGATGGTTGCGCCCCGGTCCTTTTCATGTGGCCCAGCTTTCAGAATTGAATTCGAAGTTTCAAAACACGGCAATTCCTGCTTCTTACAAGACATGTTGTCCAACAAGATCCACCAAGAATGTTGCCAATCACGTTCCACAGCACAGAGCCGAGGCCCAAGCAGTGTGTTCTGTACTGATGTTGACAGTCCCAAGGCAACTCCTCAAAATCTCTCTTCATTGTTTGTATTTTGTGTTCAGGTTTTGTCTTTATGCTTAGAGATTTAATTAATTATGTGCAGAGTTCCTGGAAGTGATTTTTTCTACTTTGGACATAGAAAAGAAATGCCCGTGCTTCAAGTATTTCCTGTTTTAATGGCGGTAGTCTGTGAACTAGTTTTGTTGGTTACCTCTGTAGCATTTTTTCGAATAAGTTGTCAGGTCAAATAAGTATTTGGCTCAATTGTTACAAGATCCTTCCAGAAATCCTAACCCATATCTAGGTATCCTTGAAGAACTCCTGACAACCATCCTCCATTTTTATCCAACGGTATTGTGTTCATTAATGCAAATTTCTAGATCAATTTGAACAAATAATACAACCTTTTTGACAGGACGACGTCCAGTGGATTGACTTTCTTCTGTTTGACCATCATTTTGTTTACTCTTTTTTGTATTTACTATTTTTTTTTTATTTGTTACTTGCATATAATATATTATTTTCCTATTTTTGAATGAATTACCTTTACCCTAAAACCCCATTCTGTACAATACGTTTGATCTTGGGAACTCAAAGCCTAGTAACATTAACTGCATAAGGGGGGTTCCTAGGGACCCATTTTGAGTTTTTCGGCCGGCGTTTTTTTTTAACGCTGCAATATATTTGGTTATATTTTTTGTATTGTCTAACTTTTAGTTGCGCTGCATTGGTTGCAAAAAAAAATTCAAAATCCTCCGTCTCGTTTTTGCGTTAATTAGATTGGATCCCTAGGAGCCCCCCCTTATGCACTAACGGAAGTGCCCATGACAAAAATTAAACAATCTGAATAGAGTACTGTGATTCTGATTTTCCTTAAGGCCTTTCCTTAGTGACATAAACAAAGAGTAAATAATAAAAAAAACTTCTTGGAAGTATAGTAGGCCATTTGTGTCATAATATTGTATATACATGTTATAGCGGTTACTGTAGGAAACCTATGGTAAATTATCAAGTAAAAACCTAAAAAATATAAAATGGCACACGACTGTCTATTGTGCTTATATGTTAAATATAGTTCATCCTTCACAATTAAAGCAATCAGCAAACACACCTTTGAGCTTTTGTTTAATTAATAATATATTTAACAATAAATTAAAAATAAAGTTTTGCCCCTAATTTATTACTGAAACCATTTTTCAGTTTTTTATGTCTTAATTGTTAATGTCTTTGAATCCTTCTAAAGTGGTGGATTTCATCTAAAAAATTACTTTGGGAAAGTGGTTATATAACGAATGGGTCCCTAGGAGCCCCCCCCCCTTAGCCACTACGGAAGTGCAAACCCCTTGGCAGGTAAGTGTTAACTTTTTAAAATGTTATTAATTTTTAAAATATTTATTTTAATATATTTATTCAGTTTTTAATTGTTTATTTTATTTCATGATTTGTTGTTGTGCGTTGAAGGAAAACAAATTTAAGTGGAATGCCATGCGCCATTTCCACACTGATTTTGAAGCCAACATTTTTTAAGCTATTTACAAGCTCCTTGTCCCCACTGACCGGAATTGCTGAAAAATCGGCAACCATTCAACCTGGTACCAACCTGAACCATGTATTGACCTATGGTTATAAATCTCTGCAAGCAATACTTCATGCTTTTATACGTAAGTATTAAATTATTAACTTTTTAAAAAAAAAAAAAAAACAGCTTTTCACAAGGATGTACCAACCAAAACGGCAATATATAAACATTCGGGGATTTATAGTTTTAGTGTTATATACTGCAAAATTGACTAATAATGCTAAATTAACCAAAAGCGACTCTGTGGAATATGTAGGAATAAGGGTCACGTTTGTACAGGGTAAAAAAAATTTGTATGTTCGAATAATAAGGTATAGTTCGACAGTATCTTTGATCTATAGTTTTATACAATAGGCAATAACAGTTCAAGGTTCATCCTGGGTAAATTTTGCTCAACACTGGTTTTAAAATTGGTCATTGGTCACCTAGATACTACATGTATATAGATTTCTTAGTTTGACAGTTCAATATAGATATAGAGTTAAGTTAGTGAACTCACATAGCCCCAGTCATATTTGCATTTCTATTATGCAACAAAATATCAGATATGGGCACCAGATAGTTTGGGCGAATATACCAGTAGCCC
>JAMKCH010074204.1:0-11489 GCA_023653785.1 Ophioderma brevispina | reverse complement strand
TAAATGTGGTCAAAAATAGAGCTAAATTACGACGCTGATTCTGCATATTAATAGCTCATTTGCATCCCATTGCCCAAAAATACGCCCAAAATCTAATCAGGTCGAGAACTCTTCACCCGTTTCCTTCCACCAAGGTACATCATTCTACGCCTCGGACTTCAGAAAACTTGTACAAGCCTTACAGGAAAATTTCATAAATTATGCAAATGAGATACTTAATTAGCATATTTATACGGCCAAAATCTAATCAGGTCGAGAACTCATCAACCCTCTTCTGTCCACCAAGGTTACATCATTGTTGCCCTTACGGAACGCCAAATAAATCCTATACAACATGGGTTAACATTGTATCACGTACGGCACGGAACGGACGACGAAGGACTGAAGAACCGGACGGACGAACGGACGCTGCTCCATTTATAGTCCCCCCCGTTCGAACTCGTTTCGGCGAGGACAATAATATTAAAGGCACTTATTTGGCAAAGGGCTAAATCAAAAATTAAAAAAACATCCAATCTAATCTTTGCATTTCTGTAAAAAGCATTGCTTCTTGAAGGTGCAACGAGAAATTTCAGAGGACAGGTGTCCCCTAAAAATGTGAAAATTCTGATTTTTTGCACTATGTAAGCTTTCCATCAAAAAGTATCCTCATCTGAAAAGATTAAAAAAGCTACCTACAATGTTTCTTTTGGTACAAAAATTGAATTTCTCATTTCGTAAGGAGCAAATATGAAATTCAGCCTATGTTGTTCATATGAAATATAAGCAAATCAGAATCAACCTTTTGTTCTCTTCTTTAAAGACATCTCTGTAGCCAATTAAGGTAAGACTAGGAAACTTATTGAATGTCTAGTCTATACGAAATTATCTATATGACACGATAGTTTTTTGCTTCAAAAATCTCCTGTTGCACCTTTAACATACCCTGCAGTGACAGATGATATGACTGAACCACATATTAGGAGCTATTAGGGACAAAATCAGGTCTTTAGTCATTACTACGGTTGCGTACGGAAACTTACTGCACACACGTAGGCTAATTGACTGGAGATTCATATCTTTGAACACTCTTTTAATTGTCATGTTGCATTTATTATTGTGTGTATCACTGATAGTGCATTTTAACTGGCAAAACAAATATCATTCATGCCAATTGCAAACCCATGACGTAGACCAAACTTTAAAGGCCAATATCTCAGTTATTCAAAATATTGCCCACATGAATTTATGTACTTTCACCCTGTTTCTTCACACTGGGTTTGCAGTCATTTCTAACATATGTTTTGAACTGAAATAACTGGCCTGCCAGCTTCAGTTTTTATCATTTGCCATACGATTAAAGTGCAACGAGAGATTTTTCATATGGTCCCATAAAAAATCTAAAGTACTAATTTTTGTCATTGTGTCAAAGTCTTCCTCAAAATAATCCACCTGAAAGGAGTAGCTAGAAATGTTTCTTTGGTACAAAAATTTAGCAATTTCGAATTTCGTCTAGGACAACTACCAAATCAGCCTATGTTTTATATGGAAATATAAGGAAACCAGAATCACCTTTTTCTCTCTTTTTAGGCATTGCTGAGCCAACTCAGGTAAGAATAGTATTGAGTTTTCTAGTCTTGAAATTACTATTATACACAACTATTTGGGTGGCGCCTCAAAAAAAAAATCTCTCGTTGCACCTTTAATGGTTAAACCAAATATTTTCTTCAAACTCAGTGTTTTTGCTATCCAACTGTTGCCATTCTCCCAATAAAGTGTTCAGTTTGGTCTCCAAAATGACCAAATATCAACTTAATAAATTCCTGAAAAATCATTGAATCGCATTCAGGTCGTTTGTATATAAAAGCTTTACAAAACCATGCAAAAATATAGATTTTGACATTCTTGAGGGCGCACATTTTATAATGTGCAGTGGTCTCTAGCTGAAGAACTAGGTTCTTTGTACAAATTTGGAATTTTTTAATGTCATTCCATATTTGAAGCAACTAAAAAAACACCTATGTTTTATATATTGAATATATTTATAAAAACAACTTTTCAAACTTTTAAACATTTCTGTATCAAAGAAAGACATCCGTTTGAGTGTCTAATCTACTAGTATGAAACACTACATTTGACAAAAACAATGGATGCCTTGGAAAAAGGCCATCGGCCTGCCCCAAATGCCCCAACCAAATCCCCAAAGATTTTCATCATTTTAATGAATTCATTATTTAATACATTCCTTTATTTATGTTTTTTCCTTTTTTTATATTTGTTTTACGCAAGAGTCTGTGATTTTGCCTCCGACCCTTAGCTGACCTTAAAAATAGGTGAAGGCCATTAATGGAGCGGGATCATATTATTTATGTCGGGGGGGAATGGAGGATTTACTTTTTTCGCAAAAATTTTTCGCATTTCCCCCCCCTCGCTTCCGTTCAAATATGTCACGTTTCCCCTTGATCATGCTGATTTTTCCCATTTAAAAGTCATGTTCCCCCTCTCACGTTGATGACAAATTCATTCACGTTCCCCTCTTCTCATTTACAATTTTTTCGGGTTCCCCTCAATCCTCCGATCCCCCCCCCCCCCCGGCGTAATAATGACCCTCCCTAAGCGGCATGCACATTTCACAAAATATGAATTTCTCTTCAATTTGCTCCCACATGATAGTCTAGGCCATTGGAAGAACAGAGAATTTATTTTACACATAAAATAACATACCCCAAAAACAGTTGGGGATATGATATGAGATAAAGACATCCAGGTAATTGTGTAGGCCACTTTTTACGTTTTCCATAACTTTAATCACAAATGTGGTTATTACATGAATAGTTTGACGCTACTTCACTGTATTAAAAAAAACCACAAAGGTATAGCTGGTCAAACGTGTGCAAGCGTGGGGAAACAATTCAGTAAACGTGCTTGTTTCTTGTGTTAAACCATCCATTTTCGTCGTCGTCTGCCTGAATTTATCGTCGTTAAATTAACAAAATCGTTCTGTTTACCTAATGAAGCTGATTTGGTCCTAAAATCTTCGGGTGGAGGCTTTTAATAACGCGTTAACAACCATGCAAAATCGTTTTGAAATCTTGATGGCGCACAATTTTTTCAAATGTCCCGTGTCTCTTTAAAATGATGGCTGGTTCTTTCTCCCATGCTCACACACGATGTGTCTAGCCTGTAAATCCCTCAGAGCTGAGGGATGCAGTTAGGCATATTCCTGTTTGCTTTTTTTATTTTCATAGGCCCAGGACATGTGTGTGCATTTTTTTTCTCCCCTAATTTTTTTGTTTTCCCCCTTGTTGTTTTTTGTTTTGTGTTTGTTTTGTTTTGGATCTTATCGGTGGTGTGCATTTTTTTTTTGTTTATGCCAACGACACTTGCTCACATCATTGCGTTCAAAAAATTATATATGCAACCAAATTAAGCATTTCATTTGGAATTAATACGTAGTGTTACACAACCGGAAATTCTTAAAAGACTTTTCTGTACTTCAATAATTTTGATATACATGGTGTAGACCCTGCCCAGCTATTGTTAGAAACTATGGCCACTAAAATCTTTGCTTGTGGTGTGCTTTTTTCCAACATTTTTGTGTTTTACCAGTTGGTAAACACTCTTGATCGAATTAAATAAACTTCTCATGTAGCAAAAATTGTTTTGTTATGATTTTGTCAATTTTGCTTAAAGCAATCAGTCATTTTTTTCCAAATTCCAATTACTTTTATTTACTGTTCTTTTGTAAAAAACCAGACACTCAGGTATTTTAAGCTGCTCTTGAAGATGCCATTTAACGGCCTCTTTTTTTGACTAAAAAGTCAGAATCATCCCTACTTTTATTAGTAAATAAAGCATAAAAATCTTAATTTCTTGACAATTTTACACTAAGCCCTTTCAGGGTCTTCCCTACACATTTTCAATGCAACAGTGCAAAAAACGGATTCTGAATGAAAAATCATGGGCACGAGTTTGTTTACATTTGGAAGGAATCACTGATATGCCTTTAAACAGGAGTATATATTTCAAATTCAAGGTTTATGGACAAGCAATATAAAGAAAACGCAAAACCTTGTTTTTGAACTTGCTGCTATCGAATAGGTCCATATAAAAACCATGGCTTTGATTTTCGTGCCATGACAGAAATGACTCAAATCATCCATCTTTATTTACATTAGAATGGCGTATTCGGCTTATTTCACTTCAAATATGCAAAAAAACAGGGTTAAAAAATGGGGCACTTCTTTGAGGAAAGGTCCCTCATTCTCGAGGCCCACAATCTCGTCGCCTTGCCTACCTAAAAAGGTGAAATCTTGAGCGATCTGAACCATTGGGCTACATGTGTATGTGTGTGTGGTGTGGTTGTGGGGGGGGGGGGGTTGACCTGAAAAAGGTGTTACGGTATGTGGCGGCCCTTAAAAGTTCAACAATAGATTTTAATGCACCCAAATATTGTGTCATAATAGTAATTTCATGTAGATTTAGACACCAATAGATTTATTACCTTCATATTTTGGCTACGAAATGTCTTAAAGAGAGAAAAAAAGTGATTTTAATTTGCTGTATATTTCTTAATATTATATAGAGCTCGGAAATGGCGAGCACAGAAATAAAGACGAAAAATACACGGCTCGAACCCGGACTCTCGCTATCTAGGCGTGAGAATTAACCGCCGGCCACAGAGGACTGTGTTTACGCTGATACCAAAGAAACGAGCGCTATGATGTCTTTTCATTCTTTTGAGTTTCAAGGACGGCCTGTAAGAGTATTAATATCTTTTTAGAAGTGTGGGCCTATGATGCATGTTCTAAAGCAGCATCTATGACAATGCGAAAACGCAATTCAATGCTCGCGAAATATCAAAGTAAATGAAGACGAAAAATACACGGCCAATTCTCCGACCTTCTATATAATTATTTATCAAGTTAATTCTCAATTTCTCGGGTTGTATCATTTACTTGATCCTCGCGTTTATTCTTTGAGTTTCGCATCGGTCATAGATTCTCCTAGAATCATGCATATAGGCCCACCCTTCTAAAATATATTTTCGAGAAAGTTCAATAGAAAACATAGCTGAATTTCGTATTTGCTCCTATCGAATAGAAATTTCATTTTTGACAAAAAGCTTACGCAGCTTAATCCTTTCAGTTAGGGATCTTTTTTGATTGCAAAGCTTTACATAAGGGCAAATCAGTACTTTTGATTTTTACGGACACCTGATATGTCAAATCTCTCGTTTCACCTTTAAACACTTAATGCCCCGGGGGGGTCCATATACCCAACATTTGATTTTTGTTGCGATTTCTCTGTTACTCAAAAAAAATTTTCAAGGAGTTTTTTGCTAATTGTCTGATTTATGAAGTATGCTTCTCCTGATACAAAAATTCAATCAATCCGCCCACAAGCTTCATTAGAATTTAGGTTGGGTCCCTACGACCCCCCCCCCTTAATTGGGCACTAACGGAAGTGAAAAAAATCAAGATATTTTTACTAATTAAAAAGTTAGAGTAATTAAATCTTGGATTTAATTTGCTTAGTTATATACCTTAGGGAAAAAAAAAAAATGGGCCGTACCTTTTATATCGGGAATATCAATCAATTTTTTATGATTGCTCTTAACTTTTAAGTCTATGGGCAACCAAGTGATTTTGAAGTTTCTTAGAAAAATACATGAAAAAGTAAAAAATTAAATTTGGCTATATTTT
The DNA here is from genome assembly GCA_023653785.1 of Ophioderma brevispina. NCBI lineage: Eukaryota > Metazoa > Echinodermata > Ophiuroidea > Amphilepidida > Ophiodermatidae > Ophioderma > Ophioderma brevispina. Next base: position 5,805 of record JAMKCH010074204.1, on the reverse strand, counting down.
ACAATGATTATTTTAATTGATTCTTCTAGAGTAAGATATAAGGAATTTTTTAGGGGGTTCAAACCTTAAATTGGAGTTGCTGGAGGAGGAATGTTGCGAACCACTCTTTTTTTTTTTTTTTTTAATTCCAAATTTTGAGGTGTATCGGATTTTTCATTTTTATTGTGGGTATGTTCTTACGTTACCCCCCATTTACTTGTGTGTGGTCATGATCAACTCCCATGAGAAAGTGGTTTAATCTGGGTTGGTCCCTAGACCCCCCCCCCCCCCCGGGCGCTATACGGAGTTTTTTTTTTTAGCTTGGGGACTTAAGTGCTAGACCACCTTTGCAGGCTCTCCGGCATTTCACAAGGTCCCGTTTTGAGCATGTCACAACCAACCCCATTTCAACAAAGTTTGGTTTTTAACTACTTTTTGTGGCCTAATTTGGAAAACAATTCGTTTCTCAAGGGTCCCAAATTTCCAATTTTTCTGTTCGCAAGCACCATTTGTCGCACGTTTTGTTCAAGTCGCAAGTGCCGCAACCCCCCTCCCCGACAATGTTGTCCCATCTTGGACGTCCTAAATTTGATCGTCTCTGCAAAAATTTTGCATTTCGTATTTTCTGTCTGTAAACGCCGAAATTACAGTGTCTGGGATCCTCAACCCCAAATGAAGATCATAATCAACAGCTGAAACCCGGACCGTCTGCTATCTAGGCGTGAGAAGTACCGCCGGGCCACAGAGGCCTGTTGTTGTACGCGGATACAGAAAACGCGCGGCTATGATGTATTTTCATCTTTTGAGTTTCACGCGTGGCCGTAATTGTATACTTTGTCCTAAAACAAATATTCTAAAAATCTATAATACAACTTACAGCTGCTTTGAAACTCTGAAATAAAGACTGAAATAACAATTACGGCTCGGTTCTCTGGTATCCGGTAAACACGTTCCTCTGTGGCGGCGGTAATTCTCGACGCCTAGGTGTAGCGAGATGTGCCGGTTCTAGACCGTGTATTTTTTCTTCTTTATTTAATGCTGTGCTCGGCCAAGTTTCTGCTGAGCTGTCTATATAATAGTTTATCAAGTGAATTTCTCGGGTTGTATCATTTACTTGATCCTTCGTGCGTGCATTGAATTGAGTTTCGCAGCGTCATAGATTCTGCTACAATCATGCATCATAGCCCCCCTTCTAAAATCTATTGTTTTATTCAAATGAGAAAACATAGGCTGAATTTCCGTTATTGGCTCCTATACGACATTAGAACATCTCACAATTCATTGTTTTGAACAAGAAGGCCTTTACTCAGCTTAATCTTTCAGTTTTAGATATTTTTGATGCCAAAAGTTTACGAAAGGGCAACAATGCCAGTGTGGCTTTTTGAGTTTTAAGGGACACCTGATCGTCAAAATCTCTCTCTCGTTGCACCTTTACACTTAAGTGCCCAATGGGGGGGGGTTCCATAGTACCCACATGTTGATTTTTTTTTGTCTTGCGATTTCTCGTTTACACAATCAAATTTTTTCAAGGAGTTTGTTGCTAATTTGTCTTATTTATATGAAAGTATGCTGTCTTCTCCTGATAACTAGAAAAAAAATCAATCCGCCCAACAGCTTCATTAGAATAAGGGTTGGGGTCACTAAGACCCCCCCTTGGGCACTAACGAAGTGAAAAAGAAATCATCGATATTTTCGCTAATTAAAAAATACAGTTTAAATCTTGGGATTTATTGCTTAGTTATATACCTTAGGAGGCATCATTAATAATTAATAATACTTAATCAATAACCTTTTTATTCTGATCTGCAGTTCAATTTAATGACGTGCTCTTAACTGTTAAGTCTATGGGAAAACCAAGGTGATTTTTGAAGTTCTGATAAGCAATACAAGATGGGTATAAACTTTGGCTATATTTTTATCAATGATTAGTTAATTGATTATTCTAGAGTTGATATAATGAATTATTTGTTTCAAAACCTTAAATTGGAGTTGCTGAAGATGGAACTGTGCGAAACCCACAGCTCTTTTTCGGAGAGTGACAATGTCAGTTGGCCATAGTCATAGTCAAAGTTTGGGATTTCATTTTTATTTGTGGGTATGGTGGTTCTTTACGTGACCCCCATTCCATTTAACTTGTGTTAGTGTCATGATCAAACTCCCAGTGGAAAGATGGTTATCAGGGTTGGGTCCCTAGACCCCCCCCCCCCCCCACACAGCGGGCTCTAACGGAAGTTTTTTTAAGTTGGGCACTTAAAAGTGCTACGACCACTTTGCAGGGCATTCCGCGCATTTCACCAGGGTCCCGTTTGAGCATGTTTTTTACCTTCACAAGAAGACCCTCATTTCAGCAAAATGTTTGGTTTTTAACTCCTTTTGTGGCCTAATTTGAAAACAATTAGTTCTCAAGGTCCAAATTTTCCAATTTTTCAGTCGCAAGACCCTTATTATCCAAGTTTTTTGTTCGTTCGCAAAGTGCCGCAACCACCCCTCCCCCCGACAGTGTGTTCCCAATCTGACATCTAAATTTGATCGTCTCTGCAGAAATTCACAGTTGCGTATTTTTCCCTGTCTGTAAACGGCTAGAAATTACAGTGTATGGGATACTCAAATACCAAAATGCAATATAATCAACGCTCAACACTACTTTCAATGCATTCAAAACAAAGATTTTTGCAGTGCTGATCCATTTAAATACTGCATAGACTTCAATATTCCAAATTGAAACTTTTCAATTGTGTAATATACTTCTGTAATCAAATAGCATATCACTGGTATCAATGCTGGACTCAGAGGATAAAAATCACACAACATTTTACAAATTATGTTGTATTTTCGAAAATGATAACAAACTGAAGTTCAAATAAGACTAATAGGCAACTGTTGCTGCATGTCCTTTGGGACGTCAACAAGGAACGATAAATAAAAATGGTCATGTTGTTCTACTTTGAAAATGATGGTAAGTTTCAAAACCACAGTGAAAATTCTGATCAATATGACTCCAGAAGATGAAGTTTATGTTTAATCGTAGGAATTTCACAAATTATATACACGCTAAACTACGTCCTATTTACTACTTCAACTTGGTAGGGTAATAGAAGAGGTGCCACACTGTAGCTTTTGGCTACATTAGTTTGCTATTCATGTAATTTAAAATTAGCTTATTGCATTATCATATTTTTTCAGACTAACTTTTTTAAAATTCCTGAAATGCTATGCCCGATGTGCTTCAAACTTGAGTGATATGTGTGTAAACTCTTGGCTTGCTTATTTTTGCATCCTACAGTGAATTTTATTAGCTTATTTTGCTATTTTTCATGGAAATTTCGGTTATTAAACTTTTTGTAAAAAATGCGTCTGCTTGCTATATGCTTGACCACTAAACGACCATCTGAATTACTTCCGCTTGACAAAACTAGTACTTCGTCTCTCCAGTGTATTTGTGTCTCTTTTTCTAATGCATCAATTCCAAACAGTCGTCATTAAGCAAGTGATCACGCAACCAAGCCACACTTGTGGTTTCGAGACTGGAACTCCTTGTGTGATATTTATCTATATTTGCCGATTTCAAACAATAATGATGTAAATTTTCAAACCTAGATGACAAGTAATTATCAAAAATTGGATAAAGATCACGGACTGAGAACACAAACCTTGTTTGAAATGTGTATGTCTTTTAATTTTTCCATGCTGATTCTGACAGATTTTGTTATTTTTAAAATCATTTACAGAAACTTAAATATCAGAATAACCTTCAGGGAAGAAGTTGAATAACTTACCACTTTTACCAGAAGTTAATAAGTTTGTAGATTAATCCATTTCTCCAGAGTGCATCAAATGCTGACGAAAAATAAAGCAATTTTTGAACTTGAGATTACTTTCTGCATATGTTTTTAAAAAAAACCCAAAACATTATTTCAGTTCTGGAAGTGGCCAAATTAGCTAATGAAGTATCATCATCAAAATAATCAGTTATCTTCCTATTACTCTGTCCAACTCGAAGTACAAAGTAGCGACGCGCGGGCGTCTACATTGTACCAACTTTCAGTACTGCTCGGTGCAAGGCCAAAGCACGGCGCGGTACTGGTAGTACGCGATACTTCAACAAGACAAAGTATAATAGTAAAGTTTTCATGAGCAGCGGCTTCCAAATGTAAATAATACCAATCAGTGTTGTGATAACTTATCAACCTACATCTATCCTTTTATGTTATAAGGCACCAGATTAACTCTCTGGCCGATTTACAACTTTAGTTTCCACTGGTACTTGGTCTCAATTACTCTTTCTCTCTCTATGACCTTATAGGAAATGATTTGAGACCATTTAGTTTCAATATGCAAAGACCCTGGGTTAAGCATATGGTGAAAGTGACTTTCATGTAGTTCTGGTTGGTCATTGAACTTGTCCCCAGCCTTCTGTTTACCCCAAACTTGCTATGATTTTCCCCCAGAGGCCTTTTACCGAAACTATACCCTGGGGCTATTTAGAGCTTTCAAGTGAAGGTTAAAAAACTATGGTCCGAGCTGTCAAGTAGGCTCTTGGTACATGTGCATATTGTATAGGCAACGGTGCAAGTAATGTAAACTTTTTCGGCTACCTACGTTATTAAAGTTAGACACCATATATTACAATATTGTGCCTTGACAGCTATATGATCTTTAATTATTGTCATTAAACTATCGTAAAAATAGCCATGAATCCTTACCAAGTCGTACTTGTAGTCTGGCGATATCTTCGTCATAAGCAAAGCTGACCACCGTAAAAAACCCATTCTTCAGAAACCACTGATCCAGCGCAGAACATAAACCACTGTTAACATAAGTTCAATCTGATTGTTACTAGTAAATTCTCCAAGGGGCCACTTAAAATTGTGATAATTCTAACGTTTATGAGCATTATAATTCGATCACAGAACCATCTTGCTATGCTGTTGTTTTTTGTTTATAGTGAGGGATTTTGAAACAATTTTTACAAAATTAAAATATTGCCATTTATAGTAATAAAATAATTCAATCCATAACAAGTGTCTTAAATTGTTTGGGTCTCGCTGGTTACAACAATAACAAGAAATGGGAAATTTTTTTATATTGCCAATTTGATGAAAGAGTTTATCAATTTTAAAATGATATAAGGGGTAGGAAAAGATCTCAATTTCTTTTAATCAATCGCTCAATTGCCATGCATTCAATTTAGCGCTCCTTCATAAATTGACATCTCTCTAAATTGTAAAAGAGTGAAAATCACGCTTTCAAGGAGTGACTCTAGGGGAGCCACTTTGTTGGAGTTTAAAATTCCCTCGTTTGAGAGTGAATTTCAATGTCTTCACTCTTATGAGAGTAACAATTCATTGATGAAGAGTAGTCATAAACAAATTCACTCTTTAAGAGTAAAATTTAACCCAACAAAGACTGTCCCTAGGCACTCTGAAAGAGTGATTTACTCTTTTACATTTTAGAGTGTTGACTCCTTAATATATTATATATATATATAAATAGATAGATATATAGAGGATCTAATATATTATCTATACTCTATTAATATATATATATATATATATATATATATATATATGGTTGTTATTACAAACAAATAATTTCAAACTACTCTTCAGGCGACTTTTTTAAAAATTGGTCATTCCGATTCAATCAAGTTACAGCATTTAACGTTTCTACGATAACATTGTATAAATATCCCGTAAAATCGCGTTACAACCCCAACTAGGACCATTTCGGGAAACCGGACAAGAGAGAACTATTTTACTAGCGCGCCTTTCTTCGTTATTCTTCAGATGAAGCTACTAACTGTTCGCTGATCGCTGGTGTAATATT
>JAMKCH010074201.1:0-70070 GCA_023653785.1 Ophioderma brevispina | reverse complement strand
ACTTCCAACCTCAAAGTGCAATGTTTATAACCGCCATTGGACTCGTAACGATCCTTTGGTTCAATCTGAATCAAATGTGTGTCGACAGGCTGCTCAAACGTGATGAATGCGGGTGTCTTGCCGTCAGAGTTGATATCAAACACCTATGAAAGTGAAACATATCAATACAAATGTACCAATAGGTGCGTTTCCTTTTTTTGCTTTGTATTTTAATTTGAAATATTTGTATTTTAAATGTATATCAAATATTTAACGATGTTAACTTTCATCGGTGTTCTTTTTACTTTTAAGCTACAATCCTGTCTATCTTATTTCTTTCTTCCCAACTGATCACGTCATTTATGTTTACATTGTCTTCGTGTTTCCCCATTGATGATTGGCCAGCTATCCTTAGCATATTAGACTGGTTCCACGTAGATAATTTTAGGAACGTTTGGGTACCCAAATCATAATAATATTATTATATTTGCCAAACATCACGCACACACAAAATCTGAATTCTTAACACCATAATTTTAGACTACTCTGATACGACCCTTTTTAAATAATTGTATTTTTAATTCATTTCACAAAAACCCGGTCCACTCTTGAATCGTCATCTCTCGAGAAATGCTATGGTCCCCAACAAGGGTGTATTGACATACATGGGACCCGAGAGCGAACTCAAGGGGGAACAGTCAAGAAAGGGCACGGAGTATATCCAACATCGTCATGATTTACGGGGTCCGAATATCCAAAACGTTGTCAAACCTAGCCGTTCTCTGGAGTTATTGCTGGTGCCAAGTGGTGTATAATGGTGTACTCTGGACTTTCCCGTTTGCCTGTGTGTCTACCACGTTACCCATAATACACATTTGTAAAAGCCATCTTAAAAGAAACTACAAGAACCAATTATTACTTTTAAATTTACATCAAGTATCACTGCCGACTTAAAATCCTTAAACTGACAGGAGGAGATTTTTTGAGGATACAAATTTATCTCAAATTGCACTGAATCAGTTGTAGACCACCTACCGAGAACGTTTCGAAGATTTTTGGACACACAAGTACACGAGAAAACGCAAACCTTGTTTTGAACTTGCCTGCTATCGTGATCATTCCTATAGAAAACCATGCTTTGATTTTCAATCGTGCACGACAAAAATACTAAATCATCACGTGGTATATAATATATAATAAATCCTGACACTTTTTTTACTGCACCAATTTACCGGTTTTGGAGATTTAATTTAACTACTAGCAAAGTTCTGTATTGACTATCTGTGTTTATGTTTTCCAGCTAGGTTTCCCTCTCTCTAATAATAATCATAACTTTTGAGGGCATTTGAGTAAGGCACTTTACCTTAATTACTCCTCTCCATCCAGGTGTATAAATGGGTACTGGGAAAGTAACAGACTCGCTGTGCGGGAGGAGTGGCGAACCCCCACAGCAAACATAATACGGAGGAGTCTGGCCCAAACGCTAAGGAAAGAGAGATGGGCACTCCGCGCACGAGCTTGCTCGGCACGAGACTTTACTTTTTACTTAATAATAATCATTACAGCACCATCATGCATAAACATAGCCTAACTCTGCCAAATTGGATTTCACATAAATGAAATCATATGCATTGCATTATCTTACATTCATGACATCATGGAAAACTACATTTTGTAATCTCAGTTGCTTTGAAACACGCAGCAAGTTACACAATAACTTGAGCATGTTGAGAACTCCCAAGCTATTTATAGTACCTAGAACTCGTCAATAACATCCTGCCTGATCTCAATAATCACTAGGGGGAATTCCGTTTTCTCTCGCATAATAAACAAAGTACTTTTTCCCCGCGTGGAGAAAGAAATCTTTTCTCAAGCAAAATTGAGAAATAAAAATAAAATCATATTTTTAATCAAAAATGAGGATACTATAACACCGTCTCCAACCCACTTCTAAATAACCATTTCATTTGTTTATACCGCCCTAACCCACTTCTGAACATTTCATTTGTTTTAAACCGTCTCCAACCCACTTCTAAATAAATAATTTATATTAGTGGTAAAAAGTGCGTCGCCGTTAATATTTTGGTTTTTTTCTGGTTTTGTCATAATAAATGAGAATTTCAAACAGCTGTGAACCCATTTTTAAATTACTATTTCATTTTTTTTAATTGTCCCAAACCCATTTCTAAATTACCTTATTTTGTTTTAAACCGCCCACAACCCAATTCTAAATTATAAGTTTTCCCGGCCAATTTCGCTCTTTTATCAACCCCCAAAATAATTTGGCAATCAATTCCACACGTTTTGGGTCTACCGGTCAAAATCCTAAGTATAATTTCGTATTATGAGCGCTCTATTCCATTGTTCGTCAATCAATTTCGTTATATAGCTGTCATTTAGCTTATGATCATGCAAGTTAGTCTGTATGCTTTCAATTTCACCATTACGCATTTATTAGAAATATCATCAACTATTTTCGCTATACGTAAACAAGAACGGTGAGAAACAATAGTGGGTTGATTTTCAATTCGTGGATTGCCGGGTGGATTGTTATTCTAATTGACGATTATGCATTCATTTCAAATTTGTATACATTTACGTCATAGACCTACAGTGATAAAATCAGTATAATGACATCCATTATTATATCTATATTGGTGAAACATGTTAAAATAAATATATGAAATTTCATATCTTCAGGACCCATAGAAAATGTATAAAAAATGCTGACAAAGTATACCGGTATGTGGATATCGCAACACGATTATCAATACATATTTTTGCGACTTCAAAATACTCCCATTGCGCTCTGTAATGATGATTTAGTTCGGAAGGTGTTTAATGCAAATTAGCTTAAAGGTGTGTGACCCGATCTACAACCTCGTCCACCCACTTTATTCCATCAAACTTTGGATTTCATATCAGATGAAAGTACATAATGTGTCTCATTATCCCAATGAAATTTAAGGCCCATTAAAAATGTTTTCTTTTGATGCTATGTACAAAAACGTCCCCAAATTTGGTCGAGTGACCACATCAATTAACTCACACTATCCTATGGGCCAATTTAGGTTCATTCTTCATGTAAGACATAATGGAATTAGCCTAGCATGAAATCTTCTATAAGAGGATCAAAGCATTACAAGGATTGTACAGCTTTATTCCGTAAAAGAGTCTTTAGTCTAACTCATGAATATCTTACACCAAGGACACACCCCAATTTAGTGCACATTGTTTTGCTTCTACTATCCAAACGGCTGGATCGGTTTAAATGTTTTTCAAACTTTTTGAACACATTAAACATTTGTCTTTATGACAGTTATTTCCATTCACATGACTATTTGACTTGTAAAACTAGAACAACATCCCTGTAAAGCCTATAACTTAATTTTGTTAAATTGCTTATGAGTTTCAGATTTTTAATATCGAAAATAGCAATGTTTGAATCACAATTATGAATATTAACAACTTGCATATCACTGTAGTTGTTTTGACTATTCATTATACATCACTGCCACTTTCTTAATTGCTCAGCATTGATATTGATATTATCTTTTAAAGGCCTTCGTGTTTTTAATTATGAACATCTTTGTGCTCGACTCATTAGGATGATTATATAAAAGTTTAAAATGAGTCCTTTACTGAAAACAATTTAGACCTATATAAGTTGACAATATTATAACAAAAAATAATCATGGTTCGTGCCTCTCAGATAGGTCTAAATTTTGCTTAAGTTTCTTTCTAGGCTACCACCAGGTTATTTTAATTCCATCCATCTATGTATAGGCTCTATTATTGTTCAGTGCTGAGGAAGGAATGATTTTCGCCGGGCTATATGATTAACGCGAAATCTTGCTAATTCAAAGGAACATTTTTCATTTTTGTTATCTCAATGGCGAAATAGAAAACACGGATTGAATCGCAAAGCTAATCTAATTCAAATCGATTGAGCTAGTTATGCAATTGGCCAACTATTCTACGAAGTCAAACGCTCCTTAAGGAAATTGAATGACGTTTTGAAATACAAATATACATCATCGTTCAATTTTGCGCGAAAACGAACGACCCCTTTATAAAATGGAACACATGAATTGCGAAATTGGCCGGGAAAACCTATACTATTTCATTTGTTTTAAACCATCCCTAACCCAATTATAAGTTATTATATAACGATTGAGCCATTGAATAGTAAGTACAGCCTGTCTCAAAAAAAAATGGTACAATCAGAAAAAAATTGGTTAAATATGAAATTTCAAAATAAGTCATTCTTACTTGACATAATGTTAAAGAACAAAGACCAGGCTTTCCAATGGTGTTTGTTTCATCTCATTTGCTTTTGTCAATCCAGAGATATAATCAATTTAGTACGATATACCAAAATTGATTTTGTGCCACTTTATGCATGGGCAGAGTTGTTTCGCCCAGCTATGCCATGCTGTCTTAAATCTCACAAAAGATTACAACTTGACAAAAAGAAACAAACCACAGATTAAATTTAGTAAACAAAGGAAGTCTACTTTTATCGACACAAGTTTTAATAGTCAACATAATCAGTTCAATTATAAAAATCTTCTTTTCGTAAATAACAAACAATACAAATATTCATTGCACGTCAATGAAATGGAGCTTTGAATTTATTACAAGATTGGTATCTGTTAAAATCATGCCAGAAGGAATGTAATTGCAACCAAAATAAACACTCCAAAATCCAAAGAATGGTCTTAAAATATGCATCTATCTTTGTTGCATTTACTATTGTTGAAGTCAATAAAAATTTGAATTGGCAAGCAAAGTATCAAAGTGGTGGTAGGAATTTGCGTTTCATGATACTTCAAGACCATAGAAACTCTCTCCTCATATTGCTGTACCCGGTGTACGCTCATGTTCCCATCTGACAAACAACAGTAATGTGGAATGTTATTCATTACTTTATCTTAAGCCAGAACTTACTGATCATAACTTCCACCATTATGTAACTTTTTCGTATCTTTTGAGTTTCATTTATGAAGTTAATCCCCTTTTCAAGAATTCATATCTGTTTTAAGAGTGAATAACTTATGTTTACTAATTCTTTACTAAAATAACAATATTAAAAAAAAAAAAAAACACAAAAGAAAGTGGCACAAACTCGATTTTTTGTGTTCCGCAGTAACTGGAGTTATCTCTCATTGAACTAAGCAATGAGATGAAACAAAAAAATCCTGGAAGCCTAGTCTTCTCTGAATGTGATAACCAAAACAACTTACTTATGTTGAGATATAATATTGAAAAAAAATCGGTTTTTGATTGTACCATTTTTTTTGAGACAGGCTGTATATTCAACGGCAGAAAATGTATTTGTTTTGTATCGTTATATTAAACAAATATTGAATGCCTATGTTTGTGGAATAGTAAAAATATATCACTATGTCAAATTTGGAATGTTCCATTTCACTTGGCTTCGCCTCGTGAAATAGGAAATTCAAAATTTGACATTGTGATATATATTTACTATTCCACGCACTAGGCATTCAATATTTGTATACTATTTCATTTCTTTTTAAACCGTCCCTAACCCACTTCTAAATTACCATTTCATTTGTTTTAAACTGTCCATAACCCAATTCTAAACTACTATTCCATTTGTTTTAAACCTTCCCTAACCCAGTTATAAATTACCATTTAATTTCTTTTAAAGAGACATGAGGAGATTTCCAGGAAGTAAAGCCCCCAATTTTTCTCAAACCCCGGTTTTTTACATATTTGGAATGCTTACCAATGTATTAGATCACACCTGAAGTGAATAAGCCGTCTTTATGTAATAAGATGATGATTTAGTAGTTTCAGAATCATACATTTCAGCGCGGGGTTTAAGTTAGTAGCTTTAGAAGTCGAAAGTTAAAGGGTCATTTCGTGATCACAGCCTCGCCCCACTTACCTCAAAAAAGTTGAGATTTTGAGAAGTTGAGATGTGAAACGTAACAGTAGTAATCCATTGTGGGCCCAATCTTACGTGCAAATTCGGCCGCGTCTGTAAGAAATCCGCAAATTTTGTCATTTTCTGTCCGTAAACACGGACAGAATTAACAGCACAGTCGGGTTTGGGACCGTGGGGAAAGAAAGCATTTGCTCATAACACAAAAACGCAAAAGTCGGGATCAGCTAAAAAGTGTGAAGAAGCTTTTCTCAAGGATATCTGTGAACATGAATAAAACAAAAGGGGATGGAACCACGAAATGCATCCTTTAAGAAATTTACTTTTTTAAATGTCACTCATTTCAAGCCTATATACTGAATCAAGCGTCATCAACTCTATACCACGTCCATATCGATTTCTATTGATTATTTCGTACAGAACATAAATGAAGGAGTAATTCTAACTCATATACTATTTTTAGAGTAAAAATCTTTCATTGGCCATGTTTTGTAAATTAGGTTGTTGAAGTTTGAGATTGTAGGTAAAGATTGTTAGTTCTAATGATATTTGTTTTGTAACGGGGCCTAGAGACTTGATGGTTTCTGCCACTATGCGTTCATATATTATTATTATTATATTATTTTTATTATTCAGGAGGTAATATTCAGTTCATCTTAGCTAGACCTACTTCCTACTAGTAATTGGGATATTAGAAATCTAGTGTCTAAATTCCTTAATTGATGTTGGGGAATTAATCTGGGAAATAGTTATGAATCTTTTTTTAATTATTAATCATGTGGATGCATGTCGATTTAAAGATAAATATAAACTACTAGATACTCAACAGATGTTTACGTTGTATCGAACAATATTATGCGGACAAACTATAAAGATGACTTAACATTGGCAGAGATGTCACCTGGCCGTGAGATTATCGGCAACATGGACCCAGTTCCTCTTTTCATTTTCCCTTAATTGGAAACTAATTATGTAATAATGTAACTTGTAGGAACCATTTCAATATGATTGATCACTACGTAAACCGCCGAACACTGTCCATTTATTCGCTTCAAACTTCGCGGGTCGATGATTAAGGTAGGATTCGTCATTGTACAAAGTGTTTTGAATATATAAGCTACCATTAATAAAGCTTGGGTTCGTTTTTTGCATGCAAATTGTGTGGAAATGAATGAAGCAGATTCTTTCTCATTCAGTCTGACTACTAGACTGTCTCTTTAGAGGTGGTCGTTCACTATTATAAATAAATGCTCAAAAATATGAAACTTTTACCCTTTGGTGCTATATTTTCACACCCTAGAATTTCCAATCTCAGTGCGCACAACCGATCATGGGAATACCAAGTACACGTCCGAGGTTCAATACGAAATGAGGCTAATGTTAACGGGGCCGTTAAGCATGATAACAACTGGTGTTGTAGCGTCAGTATTGGCAGTACCTACCTGGATATCAACACCAAAACACAAAATATTTAAGTTCGCTAGTTATTTTATACAATAATGAATTTTTACACGGATTTTATATAAAAATAAACTAATCTTTATCAAACACACAAAACACACAACAACATATGCATTGATTACAGGAATCAGATCACCTCTGGTTCATCACTGTAGTACCAGACCGGAAGAATTTTCATTTAAGGTTGGTCGTGGAAAGATAGTGTTTATTTCATGAATACTTTTGTTCACAAAAACGGAAAAAATTAGTATGATTAGAAAGAAACAGGTAAAATGTTATAGGACATTTGTTAAGAGGAAATAAGTATTGCATTGTTAACGATGCGATTCAGTGCATTGAGTGTACTAACTAAACAACTTCTCAATATCTTTGGTAAATTCCAAAATATAACGGAATTGTGACCTACAGAGACCATCAAGACTTTAATTTCAGATATGTGAGAAAAACAGCACACATTCATCTTGGACAGCAGGAAATTTATTGTCGGAAAGTATTTATAAGTACCAGCAGCTGTTGGATGATATGCAATATCATCCCGTTATTAATTAATTAGATAAAAAGAAGAAGAAAAACGTAATATCAGTGATTTCGTGTTTGGAAACTCAATGAAATGTAAATACATAGCAGTTAGAACTGACCTTGCCCGAACGACCATGCAAAAAGGTAGCCGAATCTACAATCCTCGAAAAAAAAAAAATGTTGGAACACTTTGACCGATTTAGTTAATTTTTTTTACCCTAGCATACAGATTGCCAGGCTAACATACATGGTATATAGTCAGGCCAGTGTAATCATAAGGGGTATTAGTATGGCAACTAAAGGATCATAACTACTATGCAAGCTAAAAGGATCATAACATTAGGCGACAATGCGTTGCCTCAAACATATGGCGACAATGACGTTGCTTTGAAAGCAACCGAGTTCTTGCGAATAGGTAACAATAACCAGCTAACAATAGGACGTTTTCTGAACGTCTAAAAACGTTCCAAGTTGGTTCTTTGGACGTTTCGTAAAAACGTTTTTTGGACTTTTTTTGTGGAAGTTTTAGACGTCCATAAACGTTATTGGACGGTTCAAACGTTTTTAACGTTATAATAACACCATAAAAACTTTTAAACGTTTCTCAAACGGTATGAGAACGTCCCAAAAAATTATGATAAGTTGCCTAATTAAACGCTAATAATTAAAGAAAAAAAGGTTAATCGGCACTTTATCGGAGCCGGTTATATTGCAAGGAAACTACATCAAGCATATTACAAAAGTTCATTTGACGGACACAAAAGTATCACCTGCTGGATTAGGCTACGTGTGTACACGGGACACTACCTTTATAAAGCAACTCGGGGTGGCGCACCCCTCACAAAGTAAAGAAATCTTGGCTAGTAATCACATAGAATGTTAATGAGTAGAATTTCTGTGTTCTCACTTCTACAAGGTGTCCTTTCTCCAGGGAAAGATTAAAAAAAGAAAAAACCTAAAAAATTAAAAAAAACCTCCAAATTCAGCACACTCACTCAACTGCTCAACAAGCTCAAGGGGCACTGGACATCCTGCTGGCTGGCTGCATTTGTGAAAAGCTGAAAGTTAAGTTTCTAGAACTAATTTCCCGAATTATTTCGATGAAACCAACGGGGATTTAGATGAGTATTCTCTGAGAGTGGGGGGTTGTAATTAATAGGAAGGCATATTTTATCTAAATTAATAGCTTTTGATTGGGGATCCTATATGGGGATTTTGAGGTGGGGGGGGGAGCGTTTAATTGTGTTCGGAAGTTTCCATTATAGCAATAATGTCAGGCTGAACAACAAAAAATAGACCATGTTGAGGGTAGTGAATTGTGGGTGTTCCATAAGGTGACCCATCTTCCACCTTGACTCGCTTATTAAAGTGTGGGTATTACCACTCGATCCTTGGCCTCAAACCATTTCAAATCTTCACCATCGAACCTGCATTTTGTTATCATTAGAAACCTTGTCTTTTTCCATCTTATCTGCAAAATATTTTGAGGCCTCTTTCCATTTTGATGCTACAAGCCACAAACCTAAGCTGTTTCTGTAATCAGGAAAATATTTGACCCAGTGTGCTATCGTCAATAGCATCCCCCTACACCCAAGTACCGCTACGTGGATATTGGATCCAACATTATAAATTTTGGAATTAAGAGATTAAAAAATAGGATTTGTTGTTTGCCCTATTCAATATCGTGTTCATATTGAGGGCAGTCCAATATTTAGAGTAGTGGATTGCCGGCAGCCGGTATCACTATGATAAAAATACTGGGACTGCCCACAAAATGAAACGATATTAGATCGCGCAAAAACAACAAAATCCCTCCTATATTTTATTCTCATTCCTTATTTAGTTTTTGTTGGTTTAATTCACGGAAAATATTTTATTTAAATAATCTTAGTTAAAAGGGCAAAAATATTCCCCCGCTCTAAAAAATGAACCAAACCCGTAACTAGAATGATTGCACTGCGTAACCTTATCCACGCGTGCGTAAACACTTGCGAGACGACGCACTATCGAATATCGTATCATATAAGATAGGCCAACAACCATGATTTTGCGTGTTCGCTTACAAATTATATGAACATTGTAATTGGGTATGGCACCTTTAATTTTGAAACCTTAATGGAATGAACATGGTTGATTATGTGAAGTTTCCAAATTATAAATGTGTTAGAAAAAGTGTCAGGTGGGTCACTTACATTACAGAAATACTTACACTTTTCAGATGGGGCGCGCACTAGGGTGAAGACCGGGCCCGTAACTAGGAATTTTTTGAGGCGATATTTTCGAAAGTTTATCCCAAATTTGTTTCCCAAAATTCCTAATTGCGTCAGAAGGTGTTCAGATGGGCTAACCTACTAAAATATCCAAATTTATAGATGGGATAGGGCGGGACCATGCCCGTAATCGGAGTTTTAGGAGAGGGGTGAATTTCTTCAAAAGGGGGTTGTCTGGGGGGAGGGGAATTGGCAGAAGGTGGACTTTTTCCAAGATCTATACCCATGTCGCTATAAACATTGATAAACTGAACCCATATCACTATCGATGATGATTTCAAGATCCCCATATCCCAAGAAACTATACGAGACAAGACTAAAAAATGAAAGATCCCAGCATGTGAGGTTATGCCCGATGGTCCTTGTCCCCCATCATGAATGCAACAACTGGAATCGATTTCCTGAGCTTGCATGTTACTTTACGTCTCCAACTGCCCAAAGTTAACAGCCAAGGGGGAGATAAAATTGCAAGAGTGCATAAGAGTTGCCACTTCAAGAAAAACTGTATCACACATGGGAATTTGAACTAAAGACTTCTGGATTCCTCTCATATATGCAAATTTCAAACTTTGAAGGAATTGCAGTTACTTTAAAATTGTACGGTCTCCCACATATATGCAACGACTGTATACTTATTATAAAGACATGTGAGTGAGGTTTGAAAAAGTAAGTGAAATATAAGCATTAAAACTGGGTGAAGCGGTCTCTAAAATGGAATGGAATGAACGAAAAAGCTCCTTTTTATTTTTTGAAGGCAATAATAAAGTGAAATCAGCTAAAAAGCCAAATATCACAGGCCTGAGACAATGGTATAACAGGGATTAAACATTCTACTGCCAATCACATGCAATTTAGTGGTCTGCCACAAGGGACTTTCTAACAATGAACGCAGTACATTTACATAGAGAATCATTCAGGTCTCAGAACCAAAAACAGGCAAAAAGCAGAACAATACATGTGTAGTACCATTTTCAGTGTTTAATAACTCTAAAGATATCCATAGATTGATATAAAAGAATATATCAAACTTTCAATTCATATTATGGCACAGTGGATTGTTCAGTTAAACAATCATAAAGGATAAAAATATCATTAATGATGAAAATTAAGGGTATTGCCCGAATTGTTAAATTTTAAAGGGATAAGCAGCGGTTTGCTAATCCGAACATCAAAAAAAATCAAAAATCATATTTTTGTATTTTTGTTACTGGTATGGATATGCGAACATACAAGTGGTTGGCTGGAAATCCATGTAATAAAGACATGGCAGTACTTTTTATTGATCTGTAATTTTTATACGTGCGTATTAAAATTTGGACATGAAAAAAGCCTTTCCTGGTAAATATCCCAGATTTGAAGCGTGATATTGTGAACCATGATATTACAGTTTGACCTCTGGAGTAAAATAATCGGGAGAACTATTTAAGTCAAATATGCATCGGGGGGGTAGGATATGCCAACAAACAGCAAACAGAACAGATCACTTCGGCCCGTACCCCGGAGTGCTGTCTTATGACTTAACGGTAGGAGGGCGCTCTTACGGCATATCGACCGGTCACACACCGACTTGACTAAGGCTATGGGCTGTCACGAAATCAAATCTAACAACCGTTATTGGAAATGACACCATTTTGCAGGCGGGGTTAAATCCACAACCCCGAAAGATTTTGGAGTCAATAATTTTTTCTTTTTTCCTAAATTTTATCACGATATTACTAAGATGCATTGAACGAAGGATTAAAAGATGATTTTGCAATGTTACTGGGACCGGGCTGCCGTAGAAAAACAACATAGGGATTCCCAAATGGACAACGTGTGGAAATCCCAACTGCACAAATCGAGCAGATCGTGTCCGACCCCCCCTGCCACCAAACTCAGATGATTCTCGGCAACTTATAAAAGTTGCCGATTGCGAAAAAAATTAAAGGTGCAACAAGAGATTTTGAGGAATCCTGTTAGGTGTCATATGTTGTGATTCAAAGATTAGAACTCAAGGTTTCTTCCTTGTAAATTTGCTAAGTGAAAACACATGGTGTTTTATATGCTTATAAAACCTAAGCTGAATTTGTATTTGTCCTATGCACGTAGGAAAATAGAATTCACAATTTTTGTACTAAAGAAATATTTTCAGATTAATCTTTCAGATGGGAATATTTTTGATAGGAACGCTTAACAAGTGCAAAACTTAGAATTTTCAGATTTTTTAGAGACACCTGTTATGTAAAATCCTCATGCACTTTTTAAATTGCATAACAACAACAAAATGTAGGAAAGAAAGAAATTACAAAATGCAATATTCTTTATGCAAAATTAAAAAAAAAAAAATGTACATAGAATGTACAAAATCAACATATGGAATAAAAATCTCATTTTTAGAACTTACAAAAAAGCTTATTGGCATCGTTTCGAACCGTACCTGGAGATGGCCATTATCGCATGCCAAGTATAAAAAAAATGTTAACTTGGCCAGTTGAAACCAGAACTTTCCCGTAATACTCGCACAGTGCTCTGCAAGTAAGCTAACCAAGCCGGGTAGCGCAGCGATGATATTATCTAAGTGTAAAAGTGTCCCTCGCTTCCCTAACGGATAGCATCCGAATGGTATCAGAGGTGCTGGTTCTAGTCTGGGCAAGTGCACATTTTTTTCACACACTTGAGTGCGCTGGTCATGCATCTCCGGGCAAGATAATCACTATTTATTCTCAAATTGGTCAATGATAATTGGTTAAAGAAAATGATGTTGTAACATTTACATTAAAAAAAAATTGCATTTGGGGGGTGGGAGATGGGAGAACTACAGTTGGTAATGAATTTAAAAGCAAAGTAAGACCGGCAGTGCAGTTAGTAGTAATGGGTCTCTAAAGGGTTAATGTCTGAGCAGCAGTTAGAAGCAAAAACCATATTCAGTATCTCTTCAATCTTGAGTGGCGTAAATGTTCGACCAGCAGTAAGCATCCATCTAAATTGTGTGATCTACCAGAGCGGCAGTTATCTGCATTTTTTCCTGTTTTAACATCAGCGGTAAATGTCTGACGGGCAGTAATCATCATCTCTCTGAAAGGATTATACGTTCGAACAGCAGGTACAGCATCACATTTTGGGCGATATACTGAGGGGTTGGTCTGACTGGCAGTAGATTAGGCCAAAACAAATTGTTGTATTGGAGTAGGGGGCCAGTGCAAAATAGGTTAGGGCGGGCGGATTTTTTTTTATACTAATGAATTATTATACAATCAAATCATCACACATAGTCTATGTTAATGTTATTAAATATTGATACTTTTGCTCTTAACTTATAGAAAATCTTAAAGAGAAGTGACCAAAGTTACACCAGAACACAAAAACCAAAAATATTGAGGAAAATTGGTTAAAACTCAGGGTAAAAACAATTGAAAAATAAGATTTTTGGAAAATCAAATATAAAAAAAAAAAAAATAGGGGTAGGTATACCGTTTGGTACGGGGCTTGATTCAAAATTAGGGTACTTATAGGGCGGGTTAATCCAATACAACAATTGTTTTTTGGCCTAAAGCAGCAGTCCACAATTTTCAATCTCCCAGGGAATGCCACACCAGCCAACTTATCAGCAACAGATCTCTCAAGGGCGGAAAAACATCCAACAAGCAGATAGCAACAACGTCAAACATCCTATCAGCAATAATCTGCATGAAAAGCTGAATAATTGCCGACATTGCCGCTGGGACGGATTCACATTATGTCCAAATTATAAATGTGTACATTGTACAGCACATGAATAATGTTCTCCATCCCATGTTTGAAGTTTACATTCGGTTTAGTCGGTTTAGTAGAGTAGCAGTGGGATTTAGAGTGTGTGGATTACATGTTGAATTATCTGCCACCTGTGCAGACATCCTTTCTGCATGATCACAACAAGCTGTGGTACCTCTTTCTGTCTCGACCTGGAACATACTGCCTGATAGAAAAGAAAATAAAGAAACATTTTAATTTGGATAATCATTTAAGGAAGTCCATTTCAAACTAAGAATTATGGGAGGAAAGGTGGCAATGTGGTTTTGATTTACATGTAATAGCACTAAAATAAAACAAGCATGCAGGAATTATCGCAACCAAATAGTCTATTGCAATTATGATTTGCCACATTCCAATTCCGGATAATAATGTTGCAGTGTCTTCGGTTGAGAACAGCTAAATACCACCACTACTGCTCACTGGTAAAACTGCCCACATTGGGTCTGTTGAATAATAGTGCTACCTATACTCTACGAGTCTCCGTAATAAAATCCTTTCGGTGTCAAGACTACGTCAGCATTCCCACCAGATAGAACCATGACAACGCATAAAGAAAATAAAGTCTGCGCATTACATGCAACACCTCGCGTGCTCGCGCGCGAATATAGACGCCCATTTCAGAAAAGGAAATTGTGCTGGCAACGTACGCCTACTGGACTTAATTTAAACCCTCACTCGTCTCAGTCCCCCCCTGGTTGCACTCATACCCAGGGTGTCAGTAATGCAGAATTCACATTAAAAGTTAGGGAAAGACTTGTATTGTGCCCATCACCCAATTGACATTGGCAAGTTGAAGGCTTGTGGTGGAAGCCATTACCTCATTACATGTACTAAATTCACCCCATGAGTAGCACGATTCTTCATGCATTATATATAATGCATCTGGCCTTTGCGTGTTATAATGTGTCTTTTGTGGGCCTATAGTCCCCAACCTGCCCCCTGCTCCATCCCCCCCGTGCACCGGCTCAAGGACCAAATAAACGTCGCCACCACTGTGAAGAAAGACGAAGCAAGCGGACCTCGTGTACCCCTGCGCCGACTGGATGAATCATTAGGATCGCCTCGGATACTGGTACGGGCAAAAACGTGGCTGGCTGTCATACCTTGGTACAGATCATGGTGGTACTACTATTAATTAAATTATTTTTCTTAAGTACGAGGCGAGTGTATGCGTGCTTGCATTCATAGTACTCGCTCGATATTAATTAATGCGAGTCTTTGTTGTGTTCATGTGAATGTGTGTTTGTGACATGACTGGCCTCACATGATGATGAAACTTTTTTTGAATTTTATTTCAACATAATTCTATGTCTCACATACATGCTTGAATCCTTTTCCGACCTTATTTTGTCACATCGCAAAAATGGCGTGAAACCCGACGTCTGCTGGGACTGGGAAACCCCGAAAACACTGTGGTTCTTTCAGTGATTCATGACATTAGCAGGCCGACACACTTTAATGCTTTGATGAAAACGAGTGTGCTTTCTCCGGCCAATTCGCACTCAGCACATTCAATTCCAACCAATCTTTCGCGCACTAAAAAATATTTGGGTCCACTTAGTTCGTAAAATGGCAGGTAATTGTTGCATAATGCACTGTTCTCTCGAACTTTTCGGTACGTTAGCAGGGACATCGCCATGTCATGCATGTTGTTGACACGGTCACAAACAAGGCAATTATGTTTTGACCTCGTACGCACATTTTAACCGCGTTTTATGAGGGCAACGTTCGTACATTGTAAACGTATTGTGATAGAGACATGTAAGCAATCTTTATTACCGAAAAAGTTAATATGTAATAGATTCGCCGGAAATTGGGCAATTTTAAAATTAATTGTCAAGAGAATGTGCACATACTAGAGGTGAGAACACCGTAAACTGATTTTTTATCATTTTAAAGAAATTATTCGGCAAAAAATTATGTATTGCCAGGGGTGCGCCGCTGTTTTAAACGCTACGGGATCCGCCCGGTTGGGCCTAATTGTTATTTTTTTCGCTTTCCTCAAGTTCCTTTACCCATCACCCTCCCTTTCTTTTGTTCCTTGTAATATGGTTTGTCGCTATCTGTGTTTTGTCAGTTGCATTTGATGAAGATCTGCTAGGATCGAAAACGTCAGGCCCAAACGCTAGTATCTAGTTACAAATAGGTACAAGTGGGAGATAGCAGTACCGCCGAGAGGGGAGTCAAAGGGGGTATTGACCCCGGGCCCGGGGTACTAGGGGCCAGGGGTCCTAAGGGCCGTAAAAATAAAAGTTCAGCCCTTGCGGTGGTGACAAAACGTCAGCGCCAGAGGGAGAGAGAGAACGTTGAGATGGGGATGGAGCATGAGAGGAGAGAGAAAGAGAGGAGAAAAGAGAAGAAAGGATAGATTGGCGGAGACAGGTGCCCGTTTCCCATCCTGCGACAATGATACCACTTACGTTGGCAAAATACTTGTAACCCACAAAATTTCAATTTTTTATATTTTTTTAAATTCGTTGCAGGGCCTCTCTTGGCCTGGTTGGAAGAAATTAAAAAACAATTAAGATTTTGTTTTATAAAAAGCTTGGTCATGAATTATAAAGGGGAACTATCATTACAATTCAAATTGTTTCTATCAATATATAACATGAGAAAAATGTGTTTCGAAAGTGAACGTGTTGCAATTGTTCCGTGCTTCGTGCCTGCAACCACCTCGGGCCGCTTCATATCAGGAATCTCATAGGTGCGCCCAGTTTGAAAATCATGATAAAAAAAATAAAAAAAATAAAAAAAATACTTGATTTTTTTAAAAAACTGTTTTTCGACCTCTATCATTAAAAAGTGAAACGATTACAAATTTCACGTGTTTTCAATTTTCCTGAGAAAGGTGGTTTGAAAGTGAACATTGCAAAGGGTTCCGCGCGGGAGGGGGACACCCCCTCCCACCCACCCCCTACGCCGTCCCCATACACAAAAATATGAATAATTCAAATAAAAAACACCCCATTTTGCATCGGATCAACTACATTATACAGCCCCCGCGCCGCGTCATGGCCGATTCGCCGGGAACTGCAACTTCAAAAAACTTCCCCTCCCTAAGTGGGCACATGTTTGGTCCCGTGGATACCAATGACCGTTCATTTATCCAAAGGTATGGGTTCGAGTCCGATATGGCCAATGTGTTGTGAAATTGGGAAAGGCACTTACCTCGCTTGCCTCTATCACCCAGTGCTAAATGGGGAGCTGTAGAATATTGTCATTGAGCGCCGCCCAAAGGTTATGAGTATTCTTGGGCATTTGTTAAGGCGATGACCTATTCTAGTGGCAGCGGAATAAATGTAACGCGCTTGATCATTGTGAAAGGCGCTATATAAATGTCGACATTTTATTTAAAAGGGGGCCCGTAACTCCAATGTTCCCCGGGCCCGCAATTTCTCTCGGCGGCCCTGGAGATCTCTCCATTCAGAAAGGTCCCTCTGCTCATTGTTTGGCTTTGGGTATTAACCTGATCGTAGCCTTTTTCCAGTCATCAGGAACTTTACAATTGGGCAAGACATTGTTATAATATTTGACCAAGCTGGGGAGGATTGTGCCAAAGATGACTTGACTCAGAAATATGTGATGCTATCATTACCGGGTGAGCTTTTGTTGGGAAGAGTTTTTAATAGTTTGTATGAGGTCCAGTTCAGTGACCGGCTTAACTAATTCATCGGTCGGCCCGCTGGTTCGGAATTTCAATATATGTTTTCCATGGTCAGCCGTGTTATCCCAAACAATTTACTACGACTTTTGTTAGAGTAAAACTCTTGAACAGTTTCTTTTGATACGGGAATTTAACTGCTGGCGATTCACACATTATCTTGGCGGATGATTTGAATGGCACGTTTTCTGTTGGATTTCCACAGTTGAGTGAGCCTTGATTTAGTGACTCGATCATTCCATCATGGCGATTATTGTTTGGAAATTTGGTTTGGAAACATTACGTAAAAAACTGAGATGCCTGTTTGGATATGGTCAGAGCTCATCGTTGGATAAATTTGATTTGCTCTTGTTCTATCCGGTACCGGAAATTTACTCAGAATACAGCAAGAGTTATCTCAAAAAGGGTGAACTAAACTCAGTGTTATTAGCTTTAACTCGCTGGAATTCTCCGTAGGTAGAAGATGCTCACAAGCAAACCAATCACTTTCCACCAAACAAGTTGCTTCGGGCGAGTAAAATTAACATGTAACGTCTGCAATATCTTGGCGAAATTTAATTTCCTGAGTCTGAAAGTTTTCCCATTCTTGATTGGAAAGCAAGCATACATACACACATACATCACTACCTACATACATAACAGACATACATACAGACATGAAGACAACATACATACATACATACATACACAATACACCCACCTACACACCTACCACCACCACACACACACACACAGCACACACACACACATATATACATGCCTACACACATACATACATACAACCCCCACACATAAAAATTGGTTTCTTGGTCTTGTCGGAGCAACAAGATTATTCAATTGTTAATTCTATTTTTGACATGTGTTACAACACACCCACAAAACACACATGTAGGACACACAAACTACAACACATGATGAAAGCCAAAGAGACGGGCACAGACAGGCATAGACATGGAACACACAGAAACGGACACCACACCCCACACCACATACCACCTACACATTAATTTAGGTACCGGTAGTGAACCAGTTTTACATCAACCAATTGTGGTACCTGGATTGTGGTACCCGACATTAAAAAAAAGTCAATGGTGTATATGTACGTTTTTAGATTGCACTATGTCAGTCTATGGCTATCCCTGTTTTTACTCAGCATGTTCACTTGTTAGACTAAAGCACACACAATACCGCGCGCACGCAAACATTAATTTAGGTATCGGTCCCTATATTGGTGTGTGTATTGGTGTGTGTATAGGAATTTGTGTTAGTAGGGCGTTATAAGTAGGTGCATTTGATTAATCAGAGTGCTGATCACACAGGGTTTGTTTAATAGATGACGAGCACATGTTTGACTTCTGTGTAATTAATGTTCTTATTTTTGGTATTTATTCACACCCCCTTACATTGGCCAGATAAGACCCCGTGAAATTCGGACATTCTTAACTTTTTTCCTTCTTGATGGAAAAAAATGAATTTTCCACTATTCTACACTATGTGCTATGGAAAATTGACAGTTTTGCGAGTAATTCTAGGTACCCCCTCCCACCCCAGTAGATAAGGGTTAAATAATCCCATTCAAATGAAATCATATTTATGTGAAAGATGGCTTGTAAAATTGCAATGACTTACTAGATAGAGCAGAACCATAATTGTAGGAGCATTGTGAGAGGGCGCTGTAATGAAAAAGAGCTGCTTTGGCAGGGCTTGACAAAAGTGTGTGTTGTGTTTTGGATAGTCAAAACACAAAGAGACCGAAAACACACCTTAATTGTGGGACCGGGAATATTTTTGTTGAAAACAGCTAAGAATGAATATAAACCGCATTTGAAGTTAAAGAAGTGCAACTTTTATTGTGGTACCGGGTGCCGGTACCACAATAAAAGTGACGGTACCACAATAATTGGTGTGTGTATGATCAGCGGTCCCGCAATTAAGGTGTAGGTAAGGACAGGGAAAGTCTGTGAGTGAGTGTAAATAAACATGCCAGCACACTGACTAACACAACTAAGGTCAAACAGGCTGCAAATGCATCAAGACTAGCATTATTAACATATAACAGCTAGGACAAGTGATGCTGCATGCAAAAAAATGCCTACTAATTGTCACCTTGGAAATCAGGGTAAAAACACAAAAAGTACCCCCAAAGCCCAATTTGAACTCAAAATTTCAAAAATTTGTTGCTTAGAAAGCACCAGCAATTTCAATACTTGGATAACTGTGATTTTCACAAGAATTGAACAAGATAGAAAAGACTAGTTTCTATTTTAGTGGCTGCCCTTGACTTCTACTCGATGGGAAAAGCCTATCTATTGATAGGCTGACTATTGATAGGCTTAAAATCAAAAATTGTCCCACGTGGCATTTTTAGGTAAATTTATGCAAATTAGGATCGTAATTACAGAAAAATATAGTTTTCACTGAATCTCTGCAACAAGAAACAGAAATTGTTCTTCTAGAGCCATTATAACCACTTGCCAAGCATATTTGTATTGTTGTTTTGCTTCGGATCCAAGATGGTAGACAACATGGCCGCTTCAAAGATCTACAAAGCATAAAAGTGCTAAATGGCTGTATTATTTAGCCGTATAGTCATAAAATGAGAAAATAAATTAAGGAATATGTATTCGAATATTAGAAACTCACATCTGCCTTTTTTGCTTAGTGAGTATATTTAACATTCAATAGAAAGTTACGGCCGATTTGTTCGCCTTCAAAATGTGTTAAAACTTATAGAAATTACCTTATATTGTCCCCAAATTAGGATGAAAATGTGAAGTATGAGAAATGTGCGTTTGAGCAATTAAAACTCAAAGCTGGTATTTTTGTTTGGTTGACTTATTTGAAAATCAAGATGGCGGCTAATATCATCAAGTTCAAAAATCTTGAAAGCAGCTTTAGTAGCCAACATCTTGAATTTAAGAAATACAGATTTGCGGGGATGCTTTAAAGAAGGGGTGTTACAGGCATATGATGAAGTGTGCGGGAAAACGAAAGGTAGGAGAGACAGGAGAGATACGGGGTGGTGCAATTGTGAGTTGAGAGAGAATCCAAACAAGTTGTATAAGATAGTGAAGGCAATGGATGGAAGAGATGTCAAAGGGGGAAGATGTATGAGGGGAAGATGTATGAGAGGAAGTGATGGAAAGTTGAATTTCAGTGAGAGAGATAGAGGTAGAGTCTGGAAAAGAGCATATGGAGAGAATCATGAATGAGGAGAATGAGTGGGATCAGAAGGTAGAGGCTGATGTGGTGGAAGGACCAGTTGAGAGAGTCAGTCGGGAAGAAATGGTGAAGGCAATAAGAGAAATGAAAAAAAGGGAAGGCAGCTGGACCCTCAGAGGTGAGTGCTGAGTTGATTGGTGCGAATGGAGAGATAGGGATTGGTGTGATGATGGAGTTGTGTCAGAGAGTGTTAGATGGAGGAGGGATGCCGGAGGAGTGGGCAGTGAGTGTGGTAGTTCCAATTTTTAAAGGGAAAGGGGATGCAATGAGTTGTTAGAGCATGCAATGAAAATTGTGGAGAGGGTTCTAGAGAATAGGATTCGGAAGATAGTGGAAGTGGATGAGATGCAATTTTGGTTTATGCCAAGGAACGAACAGTGTTTATTTTGAGGAGGTTGCAAGAGGAATACCAAGCTAAAGGGAAAAAGCTGTATATGTGTTTTGTAGACTTGGAGAAGGCATTTGATAGGGTACTGAGGAAAGTGATGGAGTGGGCAATGAGGAAGAGAGAGATACCAGAAGTAGTGGTTAGAGCAGTGATGAGTTTGTATGAAGGAGCAAAGACAAGAGTTAGAGTGGGGTCTGATTTGTCTGAGGAGTTTGAGGTGAAGGGCGGGTGTGCAACTGTGCATCAAGGTTCTGTACTTTCGCCATTGATTTTTGCAATTGTGATTGATGTAGTCACAGAGAGTGCAAAAGAAGGTTTGATGAGCAAGATCACAGCAGCCAGCAAAGTCCCGCTGTGCATGGATTACACCAACATCAGGTCACGCACTGCTGCCATTTCAAAACACGGACATTTACTTCGCATTTCCCAAGAAAAATTGATGACCGTGTAGGAATTATTTTGTCTAAAATGGTTCCTTTTATACCACCCGAAACCGTTCAACAGAAAAACTTCTAACCGGTCACATATTTTTGTTTTAAAACCGTATAATTAAACCCGAATATCAAATTTCCAGACGCCTACTATAGTCTGTTGAAGAGACTCTTATTTGAACAATGACACTCATAACAATAGCTCAGCGGGATGTTGTCGGCTGCTGTGGAGCAAGATGTTGTATGCTGATAACTTGGTTTTAATGTGCGAGACAATGGATGGACTGAGGGAGAAGTTTTGGGAAAAGGAAGGCGGCTTTTGAGAGTAGGGGTCTTAAGGTAAACCTTGGGAAGACAAAAGTGCTGGTGAGCAGGGTGGAGAGGGAGGTGGTAGTGAGTAAGGTAGACCCATGTGGCGTGTGTGGGAAGAGGGTAAAAGCAAATTCAGTGTGATGTGGGAAATGGATCCATGGGAGATGCACAAAGATGAAGAGAGTGACCCCAAGCTTGGCAAGAGATTTTATGTGCGGAAGATGCGAGAAGGGAGCTGGAGGGATGGTGGAACAGGAGGAAAGATTGTGTGATGAGGTGGTGGATGTGAGGTGGCTGTGACAGCTAGAGTGAGGTATGGGTGGGTGAAGTTTAGGGAATGTGGGGAGCTGTTGCAGGGGAAAAGATATCCTTTGAAGATGAAGGGAATGGTATGTAAGAGTTGTGTGAGACCAGTGATGTTGTATGGGAGCGAGACGTGGTGTCTGAGCAAAAATGAAATGGGGATTCTGAGGAGGACAGAGATAGCAATGACAAGAGCGATGTGTGGGGTGACGTTGATGGATAGGATGAAGACTGAGGACTCGGTGCAGATGTTGGGTTTGGAAGAGGAGATGGACCGGTTGGCGAAGGCGAATAGTGTACGTTGGTATGGGCATGTGTTGAGGAAGGATGACGAGCATGCCTTAAAGGTGCATGTTCCGATCGTCTTTGGGACCCCCCTGATTTACCCGGAAGTAGTATCGATTTCAGATGAAAGGCCGTATTTTTCTCATTGTCGTCCTGAAATTTGAGCCCTCAAATCCATTTCATTCCCAAGATATAAACAAAAAACGGCTGTTTTAGTGGTTAACCATCAATATTAGCACAGTATTGAAAAGGGCTTTGCAACATGCATTATTGCGTCTACCATCAAAACCGTAAGTTTGTTTCCCACGGTACTTGATGGGTGTATGTGCAAGTTCCAGGCTCTCATATCAAGTAGAGAACACAATACACATAAATCGGAACAACCACCTTTAAGAAGGGCTTTTGAGTTCGAGGTGGGAGGTTAGAGGAGGAGGGGACGTCCAAAGAAGACATGAATGCAAGTGGAGGAGGAGAGTAGGAGGGTTGGGTTGAGGATGGAGGATGCATTGAATCGGGTGAAGTGGAAGGAAGGAGTAAGGGCGGTTGCTGCCAGTGTGAGGTGAATCCGGCAACCCCCGTTTATGGGGACAAAACCGGATTTAAAACTTTGGTTTTACTTACTACTACTACTGAAACAAAAATAGCAGTTATGAGTTACAAATGATATTTGACATATTTTAATTGGCACTTTTATCATTCTTTCTGTGTGCTATGTTAGATATAAGACAAAAATATAGTAATTTTTAAGGTTTAAATTGTTGGAATGTGGCCATATTGACCGAATTGCCAGGTGTGTGTTTATATTTATCAAACATATATATCTCACAGAGTATCCTCACTATCCTGTTCATTGTACTGTCACATGTTGACATTCATGACTATATTATCTTGTATTCATCTCTCTTTCGACACCCTGTATGGATTCACACCAGTAATAACTTGAGAAACAGGTAAGTCCAACCCCACTGCAAATAGGTGTTTTTTTTTTGGTGACCCTCGCCTAAGTACCCTAAAACTGGAGAAATTGCAAGACCGGGTTGCAATCTGTTGCTATCATATAGTATAAAATCTGAGGATAGCAAAAAATGTTGTCATTGACTATGTTATTTTAATCCGACAAACCATTTTAACCGTAGTCTTACAGGGAAACACCTGACTGAAAAAGTGCGCGCACCTCCAGTGTCCACTTTGCATGCTAAGTCTCACGGTCGCAGTAGCTCGAAAATTTTGGATATAACTACCCTAATTTCTTATTGATTGTGTAGGAGATATGACCTTCAAGCAAAATGTTTAGCTTTTAAGGTCTGAGATGTTCCATGAGGAGAAATGACTTTTTCATCTCGGCCATTTTGTACAGGAACGAATGGACCAGCATTTAGTGTGTGAAACCTATAGCAGCAGTATGAAGATACTAACGAAAATAGTTCGTGACCTCCCCCTTCCCTCGTAAGTAAATTTGAATCTTGGCAACTTGTTTTCAAAACACCAGTGAGAGCTAAAGCAGCCCCCTGGCCCTATTGTTGTCTGTGCAGAGCCGGGGGGGGGGGGAGAGTGGGGTCAGCGCAGAGCACTGCTGCGAGAGGCAGGCAAGGTAAGTGTGAATGGAGCTGTAAAACACTCTAGCTGGCTCAAGTTTATGAAGCGAATGTAAACTGACCTAGTCTAAAGGTTGCAAAATTCCAGGATCTGGCTTGTGCAAGGTTTTGGCCGATTAAAAAGCCTCAATATATGGATAAAAGATAGGCATGACAACTTTATTGATGTACATGCCGGGTTTTGACCAGTGATGCGTTTTAATCTATTTTGATTCATGTTAAATTGAAAGTGTTTATCACCTATAATAGGCCTTTGGTGTAACATGCTTACAAGCACCCCCCCCCTCCCCGAGTAAAACCCCTCCCCAAGTAAAAACCCCTCCTTTCACTCTCAGGCAGGTCACTATAAGGAGCAAAGAGTAGGTTATTTTATTTCTGATATATGCTTTAAAGCAATAGAAACAGAAAGTGTTTTTTGGTGAGCCATATCTAGAATCTCAGTAAGATAGGCAGAATATGGATATTTTTGGACAATACGATTTTGTTGGCTCACTTAATTAAAAAAAAAAATATTCTCCATGAATGATCACAACATGTGAAGGGGGTTTCAATAGACAGAAATGCATAATTTAGAAATCTGAGGTCTCTGTATGTTATTCAAAAACTTTATTTAAAAGAGAAGATTTGGGCTTATTCAAAAAAGCCCAACTACACACATGTAAACTTCTGTTCGCATGATACCCCTTTGACATGTAGTATTTTACACACACTACCCCTATACCTTTTTTTTAATGACTCTGGGTTTAACGTTTTCTCTGGCATACCGACTTTAAATGA
Organism: Ophioderma brevispina; assembly: GCA_023653785.1. Lineage (NCBI taxonomy): Eukaryota > Metazoa > Echinodermata > Ophiuroidea > Amphilepidida > Ophiodermatidae > Ophioderma > Ophioderma brevispina. Next base: position 45,182 of record JAMKCH010074201.1, on the reverse strand, counting down.
TTTGTTCCAAGACACCAGAGAGCTACTGTTTTCACATTTTCGAAACTATTCATATTGATTACATGGCCTAAATTTTAAAAACTGTATACTAATTTCTATTTTAGTGCACTCACGCCCCCTGTATCCATCGAGCTCTTAAAACATATTATAATCATATATTTATCGAGCTTATGGTGTAAGCCCTGTAATAATATGTACTTCTTTTAAGATTCTTACCACAGGAGAAAATAAATTCATAATATCACCCTATATTTTTTAGGTGACCACCTGTATCCCCTCTCACACTCGTATAGATGGAATTTCTGAATCCAGAACTTTCCAAAAATATATAGTTTATGGGGGTCAGATGTATGTTTTTTTAAACTACATAGTAAATAATTGACAAAGGAGGGTAAAACCCAAAAAGTAGGGGTGGTAACGCAAGGTGGTCCCACCATAAGACACATGACCAAATACGATCGACAAGAGTATCCATGGCTCAGAACAACTTTGTGTTGTTTTCTTGTTGTTGAGGATATGTTTTTTTTTTGTATGGCGATCCAAGTTGCATAAATTTTACCTACATGCATATTGGACAATTTTTTTGAATTTTTGAACAATAGCTAATTGTTTTCTATACGCATTTTTTCTGATATAGAGACATCGATTAGAAATTTATTTCAGGGGTGTGCACGAGACCCCCTTCTACCTACTAAACTACTAGATCCAATGAAAGATATGCAAATGGCTCAATATATCTGTACACAATAATCACGACACAGTGCATGGATATTACTTGCATCCATCACTATCCATACCAATTTTTTTGGTTTAATGGTAGAAGACCCTTTGCAGTAATAGCCAAATTCAGAGTTCAAATTTGGATAGGCAATTTGTCCAGAAGTGGAGGCATCACGCATGAAATCAGTGCCTCATCAATTACCAGTCATACAAGGCGCTGTTTTAGCTATGTGTCCTCCCCGGTCCTATTCTACTGCAATAAATTATGAGTGGTGGGCTATTAATATGATATCAAAATCTTCGTTATGGGAATTTGTACAGTTTCAGCATCAAATTTGGACTTTGGGTCTGGTTGAAGTACCTTTTGTTAGCAATAGCCCACTGATTGTTGGCACGCTTTTTAAAGCATGGAGGTTTGAGTTGGCCGGAAAATTGTAAAAAGGGTGGGGGTAAATTGTTTGTCGCATAAAAAGGGTGCGCGTTTCTATAAATTTGTGTGGGAGCGAAATATAAAGGGTGTGGGGGTTGAAACATAAATTGTAAAAACCATATATAATTGAATTGTAATGACATAAAAATGTGAAATGCTGCGGAAATAATTTGCTGATTTTTGCCACAATCGTACCCTATCACTCGTAAATATAGTCCGATTCCCGAAACATTCAGGATGTCATCCCCGCTCAAAAGTTGCCATTGTTGTGAGTCAATGTGGATTTCGAACTAATAACAACTAACAATTGGCTGCCGACTCGTTCGAAAATTGATTGAACCATGGCTAATTTAACGGCTCGCTGGACGAAGGGTTTACCATTTAACTAGGCTAGGCTGATTTCCACCGTTGCCCATTGGAATTCGGAGGGAAATAAACAAATTTGTCGGTCAGGTTGTTGCATTTGGCACACACTCTATGCAATCCCCGCCACTGGCGGGAATCTGTGGATATTCTACAAGGTGGTTCGACACCGTTTTACCACGACTTTCGCATGGCGTCAGCAGTTAATATATTTTTATATTTAACCATTTAACTGCTTCAGTCTTAAAGTGTTCCAATTAACTCAAGTAAGTGCAGAGGGACAGTCTATATTATCACTTGTTTTATCATGTATTTCTTTGCTGTTTGTCCTTTTTTGTATTGCTCACATATGACTATTACACAAAAGTGCTTTTAGTGCCTGGTTGTGGACTACAATATAGTCTTTTATTTTCACTGATGTTTCTTTATGGGGGCTGCCAGACTCATAGGGCTATACGCCCAATCAATTGTTTGTTCAGGAAGCTTTATCTTAAGTTAAAGAGCTATATCTCATGATGCAAGTGGGATAGTAGGTGACTCGGTTCCAAGTTATGAGCCTTTAAAGTTGACTTTTACTTGATCTTTCATTTCATGAATTTCTTTTTTTTTTAATCTCCATATGAACTTAGTTCTATTGGACTGACAGTTCCTAAATGGGGGGCTGTCAGACGCGCAGAGCTCTGTCAATTTTTTCATGGAAAGCTCATTTTAAAGAGGAGCTCATCTCATGAGCAGTATAAGTAGTAGGTGTGCATACTCCATGTAAGTCCTGGACTCAGCAATTGTCTTTAGTATGTGATAGCATTTTATTTGCAGCAGAATCAGTTTGTTTTAGGATTTGACAAAATGGAGTCGAAAATCAGTAGGGGTTGTGCAAGCAGGACAGGAAAAAAAAATCCTTGGGAAGCCAAAGAGCTGCCAAGTTTTAAAATGGTATGTTTTTTGTCACAAGAATGCACAGTTTCCCTCCAAATTTCAAAAAAAATTCCTGGGAAGAGCTTCCTAAATCCCCACTTTTTTTTCAGCCATGCACATGCGGTAAGTTCAGTTCACGGTTGTCCTAAAAAAAAATCGAAAGTACTGATTTTTGCCTGATGTAAATTAGAGCTGCAGATGATAGCGAAATGTCGCTTTGTAAGCAAAAAGTAATTTTTGGAGTACATGTTGGATTTGGGTCTTCAATTTAAGGTCCAGATATGAGGCATCTTCCCATCATTTTACAAGATGTTACACAAATATTTAAAAAGTTAAAAAAAGAAAAATTAACATAAAAATTTACAAATAAATAACATTTACACGGGAGTGATTATTGCCCCTAAATCAAAATCAAAAAGTTACAGAATTGGTTTTCTTGAATGCGTTAGCTAACAAAGTGTGTTTCTCACGTATTGCAAAATAATAATTTCATATATCATTAGTTAAAATGTTATTTTTGCTGTTTTATCTTAAAATGATGGGTTTTTCAAAATCAGAAATAAACCCATTGTTCCGTGTGTCTCTGTTTACATAGAAATCTTCCAACCAGTATTTTGGCGGATAGTATATTTAAGGAAAGTGTAGTGTCTCTATAATGTAAACACGAGTGAAAATTTCACGCCCAAAAGAGTGAAAATCTTGTAAACCACTCCAAAATGAGTGGTTTGTACTTAAAAATAGGTAATTTCCACTCAAAAAGAGTAAAAATCACTCCAAAAAGAGTGGATTTCCACTCGCTTGAGGAGTTAAACGAAGGACAACACTTTTGAGGAGTGAAACGAAGGACAACACGAAAACGAGTGGAAATCCACTCTTTTTGGAGTGATGTTCACTCTTTTTTGAGTGGAAATTCGCACTTTTTGAGTACAACCACTCATTTGGAGTGGTTTACAAGAGTTTCACTCGTTTGGGGGTGAAATTTTCACTTGTTTACATTTAGAGAGTAATTCGTTTTGCACCAACAGTGCAAAAATTAGATCCAGAACGAGCTTAATATTCACATTATGCCAATAATCTGAGTCTCGTTGTTTTACACAATTAAACATAAATGTATTCTCACGTGTAGAGTGTCACTCACCGGGGTCACTCACCCATTGTCATTCAATACAATAGAAAGTCAACCGCTTTTATCACGCAATTTCCCACTTGAATTTTTTAATATTCTGCTGGTGGTTTTACTGTATTTTATTTCACAGACAACCATATTTTTAAGAACACACAGTGAATGAATCAACATTGTTCTGAAATGACTATACTATAAATGTTCCCTTTATATTGGTAGATTTTAAGAATTTGTTTTAAATCTAGAAACGCCGACCTTTACAGTGTGCACTTGTGAGATTCTGGGGGGGGGGGGGGGTGGGGGGGGGGGGGGGGGGGGGGGGGGGGGGGGGGGGGGGGTCTGCCCGATGTTCCATTACCATAAACGTGTGTGCAATTAGGCATTTGGTCTTTTGCAGCTATTAGAAAATAAATGGGTTGTATATTTAAATTTAAAAACTAAACTGTGCCTAAAATGATCACAAGAATTTAAATACTTTGTGTTTCGAAGCTAGCTATGTTTCGAACTATTGCTAGTTTCGAACTGGGTCTATGTTTCGAAGCCAGGTTCGTTTTTAGGCTTTGTTTGAAGCTAATCCGGCTGTGTCGTGTCTTTGACCACAAAGCTCTATCTATTTTTTGTTTGTTACTTAATCATGTCAAAATGACACTTTCCTCAGACATTTTTCTTGACTTTTTTTGCTTATTAGTGGTCGAATTAATCAGTTTTGACGAGTTTATTTATTCCTTTTTTGCTTATTAGTGCCGAAAGGAACCAGTGCTAATTTTTTATATTCATATATCATCATCATCGACCGCCAGTCGACCATCATTCCCATGAATCAGAATCAGATAGTAGTTTCCAAGCTTAATATTTTATATTAGTGTCAAAATGAACCACTTTCGGTAGACAGTTTTTGTTGTTGAACTGATCAGTGTCCAAATGAACCACTTTTTTCAGACATTTATTGACTTTTTTTGCAATATTAGTGTCGAAATGAACCAGTTTCGCAGACGTTTTATTTTGCTATCATGTCGAGAGTGAATCGCGTTCTTAAACAGTCTTTTTAATTATTGTGTAAAATGACCAGTTTCGTTTAGGAATTTGTTTGGTGTTTGCCTTATTAGATGTTCAAATGAACCAGTTTCGTAGACATTGTTTTTATGCGTATAAGTGTCGATATGAAACCAGTTTCGTAGATTTCGTTTTTTTATTGCTTTAAGTTGTCGAAATGAATATCAGTATTTTTTTTCTTTTCTCCGTGATAGTGTCAGGCATTTGTGTGGTGCTATTAGCGTCGTGGAATGAACCAGTTTCGTAGACAGTTTAATTTGTTGCTTATTGATGTTGAAAGAACATCTTTCCTAGACCTATTTTGCTTGCTTATTGTGTCGAATGAACCAGTTTCTTAAGACAGATTATTTTTATTATGAGAAATTTGTTGTTGCTTATTATGTCGGAATGAACAGTTTCTTAAGACAATTATTTTGATTATTGCAATTGTTGTGTTTTATTTATTATTGTTTATTTTATATGCGTATTATTAGGTCGATAGGAGAAAGTTGTTGTTTTGTTATTAGTGTCAAAATGAAGCACTTTCTTAGACAGTTTCTTGGTTGCTTATTCAGTGTTGAAATGAACCGTTTCGTAGACAGTTTATTTTATATGCATGCGTATTAGTGTCGATATGAAACGTTTCGTAGTTTTTGCTTATTAGTGTCAAAAATGAGAGAACCTCTTCTGAGACAGTTTTTTCTTTTTTGGGTTTGCTTCTTATTTAGGGTCGACCAATGAACCAGTTCTTTGACAGTATTTTTATTTTTATAGTGGGGGGCCGGGCTCCCGACCTACATGAGTGACACGGGAGAGTGCATCATGAAAAAAGAAGCGAATCCTCAAACTCCTGTATAGTTATCGTCATCTTGTTAGTTTTATGAATCATCTCAGACGAATCAAAACATCCTGTATTCTAAACTCAAGTTATCGGATTTTTCGTCATATCCTATAGCCTCAGGTATGTTCCCGTTCTTTTAAAAATAAACAACATCCAAATTTCATCCGTCTAGCTTGTGTTTTTTAACCTTTTTCTCGCCATTACTCTCTCGGTGTGCTAACCCATAGTTACTGTTTATAACATTTTTTTTCCTCTCATAACTCCTGAAACTCCCGTACAAAATTTTCGTTTCAAAACTGAAGTTTATAAAATCCCCGTCCACAGCATCACGATAATCTTCATTTTTCATTTTAAAATAAATACCGTCGTACTCCCGTATAACATTTCCGTCATCGACATTTCTTTCTTGCTCTCCCCTCACCACCTTCACAATAAGTTGCCGTTAGTTGTTTGTACTGCATAAGCGTCTCATGGTATATGCCCATCGCAAAGGCAACGCAGGTACGGCTTGTTAGTAACGGCCCCGCTAAACAAAATGTTTAATTTGCTTAGCAACCGACCGACACATTCCGCTGATTTTTCAGCCATTCTGAACCAATTGCCTCAAATATTAGTTTAGAACACACGCCTGAGAAAACAAATCTTCATGTGGAATTGGCTGAATATGGATGGAAACTGACGAGCCTTTGCGAAGATACATACAACATTAGCCAAATTACAGTAGATTAGTGTCAAAATGAACCACTTACGTTTTTTGTGCATATTAGTGTTGAAATGAACCAGTTTCTTAGTTATTTTTTCATTTGCTTATTAGTGTCAAAGTAAACCAGGTGATGTATTTTTTATGTAAGTGCAAAATGAACTACTTTCTCAGACAGTTTCGTGGCTTTTGCTTATAGTGTCAAATTGAACCATTTGTAGACAGTTTAGTTTTTATGCGGATTAGTGTCGATAGGAAACCAGTTCGTTAGTTTTTGCTTATTAGGGTCAATGGAAGCAATTTCTAAGACAGTTGTTCTTTCGCGGTGCCTTATTCGTGTGAAATGAACCAGTTCGTAGCAGTTTTTTATTTTTTATGCGTATTAGTGTCGATATGAACCAGTTTCGTAGATATTTTGCTTATAGTGTCCAAAATGAAGACACTTTCTTAGACAGTTTTCTTTGGTTGCTTATTAGTGTTGAAAGGAACCCGTTCGTAGACAGTTGTTTTTTATCGGATAGTGTGTCGATATGAAACCAGTTTCGTAGTTTTTGCGTATTAGTGTCAAAAGAAGCACGTTTTAGACTGTTTTCTTTGGTTGCTTATTAGTTGAAAGGAACCAGTTTCGTAGACAGTTTATTTTATATGCGTATTCGTGTCGTTATGCAAACCAGTTTCGTAGTTTTTCTTAGTAGGGTCAAAATGAAGCACTTTTTCTTAGACAGTTTCTTGGGTGCCTTAGTAGTGTTCGAATGAACCAGTTGCTTTGACAGTTATTTTTATTTATAGTGGGAGGCCCGGGCTCCCGCTACATGAGTGAACGGGAGACGAGCGATCACTGAAAAAGAAGCGACTCCTCAAACTCCTGCTATAGTTAGCGTCATCTTGTAGTTTATGAATCCTCATCCAGACGAATCAAAAACAATCCTGTATTCTAAACTCAAGTTATCGGATTTTTCGTTTCCTAGCCTCATGTAGCTTCCCTTTTAAAAATTAATACCACGTCAATATGTCATTCGTATAACTTGTGTTTTTTAACCGTTTTCTCGAAATTAATCTCCCTGTGTGCTAACCCATAGTTCCGTTATATCACATTTTTTTTCCTCATCACTCCTGAAACTCCCGTACAAAATTTTCGTCAAACTGCAGTTTATAAAATCCCCGTCACAGCATCCCGTAATCTTACCTTTTTCATATTTTAAACTCATACCGTCGTACTCCCGTATAACATTTCCGTCATCCTGCATTTCTTTCTTTCTCTCCCCTCCCGCTTCACAACAGTTTGCTGTTAGTGTGTACTGCTATAGCGTCTCATGCGTAAATCCCATCGCAACTGCAAACTCGTACGCCTTGTTTAACGGCGCTAAACAAAATTTTATTTTGCTTAGCAACCGGACACATTTCCGCTGATTTTTCAGCCATTTCTGAACCAATTTCGCTCATATATTTTAGAACACCCCTGAAAAACACCAAATCCTTCATGTGAATTTGGCTTAATATGGATGGAAACTGACAGAGCCTTTTGTAAGATACATACAACATAGCCAATTACAGTATATTAGTGTCCAAATGAACCACTTATTTTTTGTTGCTTATTAGTGTGGAAATGAACCATTTCTTATTTTATTTTTCCTTTTTGCTTATTAGTGTCGAAAGAAACCAGTTGCTGATTTTTTTTATTTAAGTTGTCACAATGAACTACTTTCTCAGACAGTTTCGTGGCTTTTGCTTATAGTGTCAAATTGAACCATTTGTAGACAGTTTAGTTTTTATGCGGATTAGTGTCGATAGGAAACCAGTTCGTTAGTTTTTGCTTATTAGGGTCAATGGAAGCAATTTCTAAGACAGTTGTTCTTTCGCGGTGCCTTATTCGTGTGAAATGAACCAGTTCGTAGCAGTTTTTTATTTTTTATGCGTATTAGTGTCGATATGAACCAGTTTCGTAGATATTTTGCTTATAGTGTCCAAAATGAAGACACTTTCTTAGACAGTTTTCTTTGGTTGCTTATTAGTGTTGAAAGGAACCCGTTCGTAGACAGTTGTTTTTTATCGGATAGTGTGTCGATATGAAACCAGTTTCGTAGTTTTTGCGTATTAGTGTCAAAAGAAGCACGTTTTAGACTGTTTTCTTTGGTTGCTTATTAGTTGAAAGGAACCAGTTTCGTAGACAGTTTATTTTATATGCGTATTCGTGTCGTTATGCAAACCAGTTTCGTAGTTTTTCTTAGTAGGGTCAAAATGAAGCACTTTTTCTTAGACAGTTTCTTGGGTGCCTTAGTAGTGTTCGAATGAACCAGTTGCTTTGACAGTTATTTTTATTTATAGTGGGAGGCCCGGGCTCCCGCTACATGAGTGAACGGGAGACGAGCGATCACTGAAAAAGAAGCGACTCCTCAAACTCCTGCTATAGTTAGCGTCATCTTGTAGTTTATGAATCCTCATCCAGACGAATCAAAAACAATCCTGTATTCTAAACTCAAGTTATCGGATTTTTCGTTTCCTAGCCTCATGTAGCTTCCCTTTTAAAAATTAATACCACGTCAATATGTCATTCGTATAACTTGTGTTTTTTACCTTTTTTTCTCGAATTACTCTCTCCTGTGCTAACCCATAGTTTCCTGTTATATCAACATTTTTTTTCCTCATAACTCCTGAACTCCCGGTACCAAATTTTCGTCAAACTGCAGTTTATAAAATCCCCGTCACAGCATCACGTAATCTTACATTTTTCATATTTACACTCAAGTTACCCTTCGTCTCCCGTTAATTGCCGTCATCCTGCATTTCTTTCTCTCCCCTCCCTTCTCACACTAAGTTGCCTGTTAATTGTGTACTGCATATAGCATCTCGTGCGTAATACGCCCGTCGCAACATGCATGATTTTGCTTAGCAACCGGACACATTTCCGCTGAGTTTTTCATCCATTTCTGAACAATTTCGGTCCAAATATAGTTTAAGAACCCGCTGATAATACACCAATCCTTCATGTTGAATTTTGCTTAATATGGATGGCAATCTGACGGAGCCTTTTGCGAGATACCATCAACATTGCCAAATTATATTATGATTAGTGTCAAAATGAACCCCTTAGTTTTTTGTGTTGCTTATTAGTGTTGAAATGACCATTTTTTCCTTTTTGCTTATAGTGTCGAAAGAGGAACCAGTTGCTTTTTTTTTTATGTAATGTCAAAATGACTACATTTCTCAGACATTTCCTTGGCTTTTGGCTTTATTCGTTTCAAAAACCAGTTTTGTAGACAGTTTTTTGTTTTTGCTTATTATGTCGAAATGAACCAGTTTGGTAGACGGTTTACTTGCTTCTTAGTGTGGAAATGAATCAGTTTATTTTTTTTCTGTTTGAAATGAACGTTTTTGACAGTTGTTTTGCTTATTAGTTATGAACTTAAACATTTCTTAGTTTCTTTTTGCTGCATTACGTGTTGTATGTAATGAAAATGAATAGTTCTTAGTTTTCTGTTCTTTTTGATTCGTAGGGGCAAATCAAACACTTTAGTTGATGCATTATTAGCATTTCTGATTATAACGAATAAACAGTTTGCAGGGGAAGTATATGCGCTTCATTCGTTTTATTTATTTTTTTGTTTTAAATGTATCATAATTGAAGGTGCATTTCGGATTCCAAGCACCTTCTGTTTTATTCAATGTTCAATAGAGATCTGAGAAAGGTTATTCACAACTTTTAGTTGATCCCGACCTTATGGTTTTGTGGCGTTGATTCACCAGCAAAAATGCTTGTTTCCCACGGTTCCATAGACCAACTGGGCTGTTAATTTTCTGTTTACGGACCGACAACAAAATTGGAGAATTTCTTTACATACAGATACGACTGAATTTGCATGTAGATTAGGTACACAATGGATTATATTAATAAATATATATATAATATATATATATATTATATATAATATATAATATATATATATATATATATATCCATGTGTACCTAATCTTTACATTCAAAAGTTCGTTCGTATCTGTAAGAATTCGTAATTTTATTTTCCTGTCCTGTAAACGACAAAATTAGCAGTAATGATAGATAATCTCATCGCTAACAAAAGATATGACTAATTAAATTGCATAATAAGAAGAGGTTCATAATAGACTAATGAATATTTCCTATTTTCGCCTATGGTTCAATCTAGTTGAATATTATATATATATATAGATATATTATTATATATATATATATATATATATATATATATATTACTAGAGTGAACCATAGGGCGAAATAGAAATTCATTAGTGTATAAGGAAACCTTTTTATTATGCTAATAATATTCATATCTTGTGTTAGCATAATGAGATATCTCTCATTTGCATTAAATTAAGATTTAATTTCTTTTGACGGAATTAAGCCGCAAACAAAAGATAACGATAAGGCGAAACCACTTTCGCCCTAACGTAAAAGTCTATGTTATGAATAGAAAATTTCGACCCTACTGGGATATGTGTATATATATATGACTAGATTGAAAGTTATGGCGAAAATTTAATATTAATAGTCTATAATGCAGCCGTTTCTTATTATGCTAATAAAGAATATTAATGTTTCTTGTTAGCTAATGAGATTACTCTCTCATTTGCAAAATTAATATTCATTTCTTTTGGACTGAATAACTCGCAACACAAGGATACGTTAAGGCGAAAAAAAAAAAATTTCGCCCTACCGTAAAAGTCTAGTTTAGGAATTAGAAAATCGCCCTACGTGGAATAGTGAATATATCTATATATATATAAAACATGTTTGCAGTCCCATTCTCTTATTTTGTACAGAGAGTTCCATCGAAAACACATTAAAAAAATGCAACGGGACTCGAAACCATATATTTATATAAGGTTGGACATCAACTTTCTTAAATGTTTCTCCCATTCACAAAATTTAAAACAAAAAACTGCCATAATCAAAGCACACTTTTAGTGGTATCATTTTAATAACATTTTTGTGATGATTGTTCTCTTGCCCTAGATTATATTACTCGTGTTTGTGGTTCCGTTCTCATTCTGTACAGACTCGAACATGATTATATCTATTATGAGGTTTGGGACATAAACATTCTAATGTATTTCACCAGAGGACTGAAAAGGAGGTTTGATTTGATTTTGTTTTAAATGCTATCATGTATAAAATTAACAGAAAAGTGATAACTTCAAACTGCCATAATCAAAGCGACACTTTTATCGATGGCATTTTCTTAAAAATTTTCTGATGTTTCCTCTCTCTATAATATAAAATCGTGTTTGCAGTCCCGTTCTCTCATTTAGTATAGATAGGTCCATAGAAAATGCATAGAAAACAATGTATGTACTCGAAACACGATTACATACAGAGGTTTTGATATCAACATCTTATGTGTAACTCCTCTCCGGAGGACGAAAAGGGGATTTCTTTTGGATATTATGCAGCGAAAAGTGGGGGGAAATTTTTGTTAATTTTTTAGGTTTTTTCTTTTTTTAAAAATTTTCAAAATGAAATAATTGAGGTCCCGTGTCCCGGAATAACATGCATGCAGGTACTAATTTGTTAATGAGGCTTTAATATTTCATTTGCTTACCTTTACTATTACGAATAAACACATGGCACATGTGGTCCAGTTGATATGTACGGCCGACGCATGATCTGAAGGTTGCGGCTTCTAGCCCTGCTGGGCAAATGTGTGGTGCACTTGGGCAGGCACTTTACCTCGCTTGCCTCGTCAACCCAAGCGATATCCAGGTAGCTGTTAGGGGGAATATTACCATCTAAGTGCTGATATGATTGTATGCGCTTGGCCGTCCGACCTAGTGTGAAGCGAAATGATTGTGACGATTCCCCCCCCCCCCCCCCCCCACCACCCCCACCCCCCCCCCCCCCACACCCCCCCCCCCCCCCCCTGATGCAGTATCATAATAATAGGCAACAGCGCTGTTGTAATTGATGAAATGGCCCTTTATAAAAGCCGTATTTTTATTATTATCAACAAAATTCACCTTCATGGCATACTTAAATAAACTATAGGGACATTTGTGACGGTATTTAATATTTTTAACATTTCAGCCTAAATATAACTGTGTGTTTGCAGTCCCGTTCTCTAATTTCCATCAGAAAACACAAAGAAACAATGCAAACAGGGACCAAAACATTATCCTATATACATATTTGTTGAGACAAATAAAATTCTTAAGGATTTCTCGTCTAAAGTACTGAATTGTTTTTTTAGTGAGTGGAATTTTTTAGCAGTTCTGCAATGTTGTCGTCTATCTATATTATAAAAAAGTAATATATATATTATATTATATGCATATTTCGCGCTAAAACATTTAATTTTCAGCTGTTGTTCTGGCAGTTTCATGCCTACGGCATTCATCAGACAACTGAGCGTAGTTTTGGTTGTTTTGGCTGGATTCGCGAGGAAAAATGCGTGTTCGTGCGTGAAGCTAAACGCAAGAACGGTGTGGCATGAGGGTGTAAAATATTCAAATCGCAATACCGTCAAACTGATTATAGTTGCGTGAAAAATATGAGATCGATCCATAAAATTCACATAACGCCAAGGTCTCAAGAACAGTTTGTATCAAACGCGGAGCGGCTATCAAACTGCAACTGTAAGAATCCAAGCAAATTGTCTGTTCCGTGGAGAATGCTGTATCTGAGCCATAGTGTACAAAGCAACGGTAAAATCAAATGATTGAATCCAAGTCATCATAGGGCCGTTCGGAGAGCGTTAAAAGCAGATTTAACATCACAACAACTTCAAACATAATAAGTACAAAACGAACAGAACTACCAAATACGTATGAGACTGAATAGGAAACGTTCCATATACCATAGCATGGGAAATCCTAAAAAATCCAACCACGCATAAACTCGAGTCTGGACAATGCAACTTAGATATGAATGAAAAACTATGCTTATACTTCAAATGACGGACAAAATCTGATCAACAAAAAATCCGAATCACAAAATGTGCGCCATAATAAGAAAACACATCTGCAAGAAGAAGAAATGAACACCTTGTCGGTTTTTTGCTGAATTAGCGGGAAATGCCTTCATCGTGCGCTTCTCCTGACGCATGCGTTACAACCCTCACGCACACCTTTTCTTAGCGTTTAGCTTCACCGCCCGACACACATTTTTCCTCGCGAATCCATACAAAACAAAACTACCTGTTGTCTGAGATGGCCGTTAGGCATGAAACTGCCAGTAACAACAGCTGAAAATTAAATGTTTTGCGAAATATGCTACATCTGCATCAATACTTTTGTTTTTAGTAATCCGAGCACGTCATAACAGCTGGAATTGAAATATATTTAATTTTAATATATTATAATTTTTTTTTATATATATATATTATATATCAAGACACCCAAAGTATAATCGTGCATACATTAGCTCACCAGAGGCTGAATCAACATTGAACAATGGGTGAGCTCATAATCTATTGTATAAACCGCAATTTTTGAACACGACTGAATAGATCATGCTTTTCTTTGAAGACACATATTGGAGTTAAAACCCCTGTGAAGATTACCACACACATCTATTCCACCACTGTATTTTGATTATCAACAACGCAAGTACATATATCTGTAATTGGACTTGTTTTTAATCTCATCTTTCTCCTCCCCTTATCCAAACTCCCGAAGCTAGAGTAATCTACCAATTACAATGTTTTTGATGTACATATTTGCACGCCTGGAGTCAATAGCACGGTCTTTTGTCAGCAGATGCGCTAAAGCGTAATTTTGTAATAAAATCGTCTCAAATTGTTAAAGGGAATGAATGGTCCCCGATTTAATTATATGACGTTTCCATCTTGATAGAATGTCTCCCACCTCAACCCATCTGCAAAGTTTTTGCGCCAAAAATTTCAATCCGTTTTGATAGAAGTCAGGGAAGTTATATTTTTTCAGATAACAACCCCCAGTATACCACTTATACTGATATGTTTTATTACGCCAATTTTTTATAGCTGATTCTAACTTCTCTTACTCTAAAAAAAATTGAGACTGAATTAAAGCAAAGAAGGTTCACAGGAACTCGAACCAGCAACGTTTCTATCTAGTTGGGACTGTAGTGAACAGAGTGTGCAAATCCGGATAAATTGTGAATTTTGGTACACAAGTACTTTATACAATTGAATAATCAAAAAAATTGATGGAGCCCTTGCCACACCCCTTTCATCGCCCCCAGCTTGGATTTCTTCAAGGTTCACAGGGGTAAAATTTTTAAAATGTTTTTGAGTTTTTAACTTTTTTAATTTTTTGTTTTTAAGACAATTTACAAGGGTTCAAAAAAGATATATTTTTTTTTTAATGTTGTTACTTTTTTTGCAGTGTATTATACATTATGGGGTAAAAACTTGTGAAACATGGGCAAAAATAGTCAATTTGGTTTTGTACGAGGGGCAAAAATTTAAAAAAGTTGCTCCACTTTTTGAAAAATGTGGTTCAATTGTTGGTTTAGCTCATAGAGAAATAATAGAATAGTGTTGACAAGACCCCAAAAAGAACGCAGCATGTTAAATACCCCCATAAGTTACAAACCATTGGTCTTGCACGAAAACATAAAATCATATATAGTCTGTTTTTTCTGCAAATTTTGACACCTTTCTTGCTCATTGTGATCAATGGTAGCCAACACAATGTCCATTTTACGAAAATGTGTCACAAATTTTCAAATTTCACCTAGACAATTATTACAAACACACCATGCATATTGTGGACACCCACTTCCCGGGAATGAAATGCGATCTTTCACCTGAATGGCAATGCAAGATGAGGCTAATATGGCTATAGCTTTACTGCAACTTTTGAAAAGGGATAAATTTTGCTTATAATGGGTATTGTGTTGGCAATATTGATCGTCATGGGGCCATGAAGGGATCAAAATTTGGAAGAAAAAAATCATTGATATGATTTTATTTTTGTGGCAAAGACCTGTGTTTTGTACCTATATGGGTATTTAGACATGGCTGCGTTACTTTTTGGGGGGTCGTTAATCTTACGTGTCTGGTTATTAACCAAAATGCGAATAAAGTCAACAGCTATTCCAGCTATTGGATTCTATTTCGACCTGTGGACCTATTTTGTTGATACCTGAAAACTAAGCATAACAGATATGGCAAACTCTTCCTTATTTCAATCCTTTAAGCTAGGGAAACAATTTTGCACCACATCTTAACTGAATCAAGCAACTTTTAACTTTTGACCCATGTCAAACCAAAATGGACTTTTTTCACTATTTTTACATTTTTACCCCATAATTCTCAAACTATAAGCCATAGATAGTGGTAAACTTACCTTTTTGGAATCCTTGTGACCAGACAAACACCATGGTGTGCTTTTTAACACATTCCAAAAATTTTAAATTTTTTGCCCCTGTATAACCTTTAACCCCAAGCTGGGGTCCACTAAGGGGTGTTGGCAAGTGCTTCCATCATTTTATTGGAATTATCAATGCCTACTAGTACTTGGTGCAAAAATTCAAAATTATCCGAACGCACACTATTAACACCGACAGTGCCCCTGCTAATCTGCAGTCTTATCTAATCCTAATCTTAATGCTATACAAACCGATCTGGCAGAAAAGCTTGTTTTGGGATACTTGAGTCCTAGTTTTACTGTATTTTATTTCACAGACAACCATATTTTTAAGAACACACAGTGAATGAATCAACATTGTTCTGAAATGACTATACTATAAATGTTCCCTTTATATTGGTAGATTTTAAGAATTTGTTTTAAATCTAGAAACGCCGACCTTTACAGTGTGCACTTGTGAGATTCTGGGGGGGGGGGGGGGTGGGGGGGGGGGGGGGGGGGGGGGGGGGGGGGGGGGGGGGGTCTGCCCGATGTTCCATTACCATAAACGTGTGTGCAATTAGGCATTTGGTCTTTTGCAGCTATTAGAAAATAAATGGGTTGTATATTTAAATTTAAAAACTAAACTGTGCCTAAAATGATCACAAGAATTTTAAATACTTTGTGTTTCGAAGCTAGCTATGTTTCGAACTATTGCTAGTTTCGAACTGGGTCTATGTTTCGAAGCCAGGTTCGTTTTTAGGCTTTGTTTGAAGCTAATCCGGCTGTGTCGTGTCTTTGACCACAAAGCTCTATCTATTTTTTGTTTGTTACTTAATCATGTCAAAATGACACTTTCCTCAGACATTTTTCTTGACTTTTTTTGCTTATTAGTGGTCGAATTAATCAGTTTTGACGAGTTTATTTATTCCTTTTTTGCTTATTAGTGCCGAAAGGAACCAGTTGCTTAATTTTTTTTATATTCATCATCATCATCATCATCGACCCGCGTCGACCATCTCATCATTAATCAACATCAGCATAGCTAGATTTCCAAGCTATATTTTTATATTAGTGTCAAAAGAACCACTTTCTTAGACGTTTTTTGTTTGTTGCTTATCAGTGTCAAAATGAAAACCACTTTTTCAGACCTTTTCTTGACTTTTTTATTTGCTTATTGTTGTCCTGAATGACCAGTTTCGTAGATCATTTATTTGCTATTAATGTCGAAATTAATCGGTTTCCTAACAGTATTTTTACTAATTTGTGTCAAAATGAACCATTCTTCGAACCATTTTTTGTTTGCTTATTAGTGTTCAATGAACCAGTTCGTAGACAGTTGTTTTTTATGCGTATAAGTGTGCGATAATAAACCGTTTTTTTAAGATTTAGTGTTTTTTTTTATTTGCAAAAGTGTGAAATGACAGTTCATTTTTTTTCTTTTTCATTTTATTAGTGTCAGGCATTTTTTGGTTGCTTAGTACGTCGTCGAAATAACCGTTTCGTAGACAGTTTATATTTTGTTGGCTTATTAGTGTTGAATGACCAGTTTCATTAGACATAGTTTGTTGCTTATTAGTGTCCGAAATGAACCAGTTTCTTTAAGACAGTATTTTTACTTATTAGACAATTTTGTTGTTGCTTATTATTGTCGAAATGAAACACTTTCTTAAGACCAATTTTTACGTATTAGACAATTGTTGTTGTGTTATTTTGTTTATTTTATATTCGTATTAGTGGTCTATATGAAACCAGTTTCGTCGTTTTTGCTTATTAGTGGTCAAAATAGCGCTTTCTTATACAGTTTTCTTTGGTTGCTTATTAGTGTGAAAGGACCATTTTCGTAGACAGTTTATTTTATATGCTATCATGTGAATATGTAAACCAGTTTTCGTAGTTTTTGTCTTATTAGTGTCAAAATGACGCACTTTCTTAGACATTTTTTCTTTGGTTTGCTTATTAGTGTGCGACATGAACCAGTTTCTTTGAACAGTATTTTTATTTACTAGTGGGAGGCCGGCTCCCGCACATGCAGTGAACGGTAGTGATCACTGAAAAAGAAGCGACTCCTCAAACTCCTGTATAGTTCGGGGCATCTTTTAGTTATGAATCCTCCTCCAGCGAATCAAAACATCCTGTATTCTAAACTCAAGTTATCGGATTTTTCGTCTATCCTATAGCTCAGTAGTTCCCGTTTTTTTAAAATATACAACATCAATATTTCCATCCTTATAACTTTGGTTTTTTAACCTTTTTTTCTCGAAATTACTCCTCTTTGGTGCTAACCCTAAGTTCCTGTTATATCAACATTTTTTTTCCTCATCACTCCTGAAACTCCCGTACAAAATTTTCGTCAAACTGCAGTTTATAAAATCCCCGTCACAGCATCCCGTAATCTTACCTTTTTCATATTTTAAACTCATACCGTCGTACTCCCGTATAACATTTCCGTCATCCTGCATTTTCTTTCTTTCTCTCCCCTCCCGCTTCACAACAGTTTGCTGTTAGTGTGTACTGCTATAGCGTCTCATGCGTAAATCCCATCGCAACTGCAAACTCGTACGCCTTGTTTAACGGCGCTAAACAAAATTTTATTTTGCTTAGCAACCGGACACATTTCCGCTGATTTTTCAGCCATTTCTGAACCAATTTCGCTCATATATTTTAGAACACCCCTGAAAAACACCAAATCCTTCATGTGAATTTGGCTTAATATGGATGGAAACTGACAGAGCCTTTTGTAAGATACATACAACATAGCCAATTACAGTATATTAGTGTCCAAATGAACCACTTATTTTTTGTTGCTTATTAGTGTGGAAATGAACCATTTCTTATTTTATTTTTCCTTTTTGCTTATTAGTGTCGAAAGAAACCAGTTGCTGATTTTTTTTATTTAAGTTGTCACAATGAACTACTTTCTCAGACAGTTTCTTGCTTTTGCTTATTAGTGTCAAAATGAACCACGTACTTTCGTCGACAGTTTTAATTTTTTATGCGTATTAGTGATCGATATGAAACCAGTTTCGTAGTTTTTGCTTATTAGTGTCAAAATGGAAGCACTTTCTTAAGACAGTTTTCTTTGGTTGCTTATTAGTGGTTGAAATGAACCGTGTTCGTAGACAGTTATTTATATGCTTATTAGTGTCATATGAAACCAGTTTCCGTAGTTGTTTTTTTGCTTTTAGTGTCAAAATGAAGCACTTTTTTAGACAGTTTCTTTTGGTTGCTTATTAGTGTTGAAAGGAACCAGTTTGATAGACAGTTTATTTTATATGCGTATTAGTGTCGATATGAAACCAGTTTCGTAGTTTTGCTTATTATTGTCCACATGAAGCACTTTCTTAAGACATTTTCTTTGGTTTGGCTTATGATGTGAAAGGAACAGTTTCGTCTACAGTTTATTTAATATGCGTATTATGTCGTTATGAACCAGTTTTCGTATTTTTTGCTTATTAGTGTCAAAATGAAGCACTTTCTTCAGACGTTTTCTTTGGTTGTGCTTATTAGTGTCGAAATGAACCAGTTTCTTTGAACAGTATTTTTATTTACTATGGGAGGCCCGGGCTCCCGCTACATGAGTGAACGGGAGCGGATCACTGAAAAAGAAGCGATCACTCCAACTCCTGTATGTTCCGGTCATCTTGTCGTTTATGAATCCTCCTCCATCGAGTCACAATATCCTGTATTCTAAACTCAAGTTATCGATTTTTCGTCATATCCTATAGCTCATGTAGTTCCCGTTTTTTACAAAATAATACAACGTCATATTTCATTCCGTATAACTTGTGTTTTTTACCTTTTTTTCTCGAATTACTCTCTCCTGTGCTAACCCATAGTTTCCTGTTATATCAACATTTTTTTCCTCATAACTCCTGAACTCCCGGTACCAAATTTTCGTCAAACTGCAGTTTATAAAATCCCCGTCACAGCATCACGTAATCTTACATTTTTCATATTTACACTCAAGTTACCCTTCGTCTCCCGTTAATTGCCGTCATCCTGCATTTCTTTCTCTCCCCTCCCTTCTCACACTAAGTTGCCTGTTAATTGTGTACTGCATATAGCATCTCGTGCGTAATACGCCCGTCGCAACATGCATGATTTTGCTTAGCAACCGGACACATTTCCGCTGAGTTTTTCATCCATTTCTGAACAATTTCGGTCCAAATATAGTTTAAGAACCCGCTGATAATACACCAAATCCTTCATGTTGAATTTTGCTTAATATGGATGGCAATCTGACGGAGCCTTTTGCGAGATACCATCAACATTGCCAAATTATATTATGATTAGTGTCAAATGAACCCCTTAGTTTTTTGTGTTGCTTATTAGTGTTGAAATGACCATTTTTTCCTTTTTGCTTATAGTGTCGAAAGAGGAACCAGTTGCTTTTTTTTTTATGTAATGTCAAAATGACTACATTTCTCAGACATTTCCTTGGCTTTTGGCTTTATTCGTTTCAAAAACCAGTTTTGTAGACAGTTTTTTTGTTTTTGCTTATTATGTCGAAATGAACCAGTTTGGTAGACGGTTTACTTGCTTCTTAGTGTGGAAATGAATCAGTTTCTTAAACAGTATTTTTACTTATTAGTGTCAAATGAACCCCCCCCCCCCCCACCCCCCAGTTTTCCATCAGACAGTTGATTTTTATGCCTATTAGGTCGATATGAACCATTTTCATAGTTTTTTTTGCTTATTAGTGTCAAAATGAGGCACTTTCATAGAGTTTCTTTGTTTCTTATTAGTGTCGACATGAATCATTTTGTAGAGTTAATTTTTTGTCCTTTTTGCTTATTAAGTGCCGAAAGGACCATTTCCTAATTTTTTTTTATAATTAGTGTTCAAAATGTAATCGTTTCTTAAACAGTATTTTTACTTGTGTCAAAATTAACCGTTTTCGTAGACATTTTTTTGTTGTTTATTAGTGTTTCAAATGAACCAAGTTTTCGTAGACAGTTGTTTTTTATGCGTATAGTGTCGTATGAAACAGTTTCGTAGAGTTTTTTTTGCTTATTAGTGTTTGAAATGAACCATTTTGTAGATGTTTTTTTTTTTGCTTATAGTTGTCGAATAACAGTTTATTTTTTTTTTCTTTTTGAAATGAACCAGTTTGTCTTTGACAGTTGTTTTTTGCTTATAAGTTATGAAATTAACCATTTTCTTAGTTTACTTTTTTTGCTGCTTATTAGTGTTGTAATGAATTAGTT
This sequence comes from Ophioderma brevispina, assembly GCA_023653785.1. Taxonomy (NCBI): domain Eukaryota; kingdom Metazoa; phylum Echinodermata; class Ophiuroidea; order Amphilepidida; family Ophiodermatidae; genus Ophioderma; species Ophioderma brevispina. Next base: position 24,545 of record JAMKCH010074201.1, on the reverse strand, counting down.
TGTTCTTATTTTCCTCTTCTTTTTTGCTTAGTAGTGGAAAATCAAACACTTTTAGTTGGCATGCATTTTATTAGATGTCTGATATTAACGGGAATAAACGTTTGCAGGACCGTATATGCGCTTCATTATTCTTTTTAGTTTATTTTTTTTGTTTTAAATCCTATCATAATTGAGGTGCATTCTTGATTCCAGCACTTCTGTTTTTATTCAATGTTCAATAGAATCCCTTGAGAAGCTTATTCACAACTTTTTAGTTGATCCGACCTTATGGTTTTGTGGCGTTGATTCACCAGCAAAAATGCTTGTTTCCCACGGTTCCATAGACCAACTGGGCTGTTAATTTTCTGTTTACGGACCGACAACAAAATTGGAGAATTTCTTTACATACAGATACGACTGAATTTGCATGTAGATTAGGTACACAATGGATTATATTAATAAATATATATATAAATATATATATATATTATATATAATATATAATATATATATATATATATATATCCATGTGTACCTAATCTTTACATTCAAAAGTTCGTTCGTATCTGTAAGAATTCGTAATTTTATTTTCCTGTCCTGTAAACGACAAAATTAGCAGTAATGATAGATAATCTCATCGCTAACAAAAGATATGACTAATTAAATTGCATAATAAGAAGAGGTTCATAATAGACTAATGAATATTTCCTATTTTCGCCTATGGTTCAATCTAGTTGAATATTATATATATATATAGATATATTATTATATATATATATATATATATATATATATATATTACTAGATTGATCCATAGGGCGAAAATATTAATATCCATTAGTCTATAATGAACCGTTTCTAATTTGCTAATTAATATTCATATCTTTTGTAAAAAAAATAAAAAAAATAAAAAATTGCATAATTTAATATTCATTCTTTTGACTGAATAAAGCGCAAACAAAAGATACGTAAGGCGAAACCAAATTTCGCCCAACGTACAAGTCTATGTTGATGAATAGAAAATTTCGCCCTGGCGTAGGATATAGTGATATATCTTATGACTAATTGAACACGCATAGGGCAAAATTTAATAATTCATTAGTCTATAATGAGCCTTTTCTTATTATGCTAATAAATTAATATTCATGTTTCTTGTTAGCTAATGAGATTACTCTCTCATTTGCAAAATTAATATTCATTTCTTTTGGACTGAATAACTCGCAACACAAGGATACGTTAAGGCGAAAAAAATTTCGCCCTAACGTAAAAATATATGTTTATAAATAGAAAATTTCGCCCCTAGCGTAGGATAATTAGATATAATATATATTTATATTAACTCATGTTTTGAGTCCCATTCTCTTATTTTGTACAGAGAGTTCCATCGAAAACACATTAAAAAAATGCAACGGGACTCGAAACCATATATTTATATAAGGTTGGACATCAACTTTCTTAAATGTTTCTCCCCATTCACAAAATTTAAAACAAAAAACTGCCATAATCAAAGCACACTTTTAGTGGTATCATTTTAATAACATTTTTGTGATGATTGTTCTCTTGCCCTAGATTATATTACTCGTGTTTGTGGTTCCGTTCTCATTCTGTACAGACTCGAACATGATTATATCTATTATGAGGTTTGGGACATAAACATTCTAATGTATTTCACCAGAGGACTGAAAAGGAGGTTTGAATTTGATTTTGTTTTAAATGCTATCATGTATAATAACGAAGTACAAATTTCAACTGCCATAAATCAAAGCGACACTTTAGCGCTGGCATTTATAACATTTTCTGCATGTTGTCCTCCTCTCTATATATCTAATCGTGTTTGCAGTCCCGTTCTCTCATTTAGTATAGATAGGTCCATAGAAAATGCATAGAAAAACAATGTATGTACTCGAAACACGATTACATACAGAGGTTTTGATATCAACATCTTATGTGTAACTCCTCTCCGGAGGACGAAAAGGGGATTTCTTTTGGATATTATGCAGCGAAAAGTGGGGGGAAATTTTTGTTAATTTTTTAGGTTTTTTCTTTTTTTAAAAATTTCAAAATGAAATAATTGAGGTCCCGTGTCCCGGAATAACATGCATGCAGGTACTAATTTGTTAATGAGGCTTTAATATTTCATTTGCTTACCTTTACTATTACGAATAAACACATGGCACATGTGGTCCAGTTGATATGTACGGCCGACGCATGATCTGAAGGTTGCGGCTTCTAGCCCTGCTGGGCAAATGTGTGGTGCACTTGGGCAGGCACTTTACCTCGCTTGCCTCGTCAACCCAAGCGATATCCAGGTAGCTGTTAGGGGGAATATTACCATCTAAGTGCTGATATGATTGTATGCGCTTGGCCGTCCGACCTAGTGTGAAGCGAAATGATTGTGACGATTCCCCCCCCCCCCCCCCCCCACCACCCCCACCCCCCCCCCCCCCACACCCCCCCCCCCCCCCCCTGATGCAGTATCATAATAATAGGCAACAGCGCTGTTGTAATTGATGAAATGGCCCTTTATAAAAGCCGTATTTTTATTATTATCAACAAAATTCACCTTCATGGCATACTTAAATAAACTATAGGGACATTTGTGACGGTATTTAATATTTTTAACATTTCAGCCTAAATATAACTGTGTGTTTGCAGTCCCGTTCTCGAATTTCATCAGAAAACACAAAGACACAATGCAAAGTGACTCAAACTGATCATCTACATAGGTTTTTTGAGACATCAACATTCTTAGTATTTTCTCATGTCTAAAGTACTGAAAGTGTTTTTTTTTTAGTGGTATGGAAATTTTTTATCATTTCTGCATGTTGTCGTCTATATATATATATGTATATATATATTATATATATATAGCATATTTCGCTAAAACTTTACTTTTCATCTGTTTGTTACTGACGCAGTTTCATGCTCACGGCATTCATCAGACAACTGAGCGTAGTTTTGTTTTGTCTGGATTCGCGAGAAAATGCGTGTTCGTGCGTGAAGCTAAACGCAAGAAAGTGTGCATGAGGGGTGTAAAGATATTCAATCGCAATACAGTCAAATGAGTTATAGTTGCGTGAAAAATATGAGATCGATCATAAAATCACATAACGCAAGGTCATCAGAACAGTAAAGAAACCGAGCCTATCCAAACATGCAACTGTAGAATCCAGCAATTGTCTGGTACGTGGAGAATGTTAATCTGAGGCCATAGTGTACCAAGCAACTGTAAAATCAAATGACGAATCCAGTCTACATCGGCCTTTCGGAGTAGCGTTTAAAAGTCAGATTTAACAATCACAACAAATCGTTCAAACATGAAAAGTACGAGAAAGAAACAGAACTATCCAAATACGTATGGAGACTGAATAGGAAACGTTCACAATATACCATAGAATGGGAAATACTAAAAAAATCCAACACCATACCGCGAGTCTGGACAATGCCCCTTATGTATTATGAAAAACTACTATACTTCAAATGAAGGACAAAAATCTGAATCAAAACAAATCAGAATCAAAATGTCGCCTAATAAGAAAACACCTGCAAGAATAGGAATAAATGACCCCTTGTCCGGTTTTGCCTGAAATTAACTGTGAGAACTGCATTCACGTGCGCTTCTCTGGACGCATGCGTTTACACCCCTCACGCACACCTTCTTGCGTATTACGCTTGTCACTCACCACACGCATTTTTCCTCGCTCAATCAGAACAAAACAAAACTACGCTGTTGTCTGATGAATGCCGTTTTAGGCATGGAAACTGCCAGTACAACAGCGAAAATTAAATGTTTTTAGCGAAATAATGCTACATAGGCTCCTACTTTGTTGTTTAGTAATCGAGGCACTCTACAGCGGATTGAAATATATTTATGTTATATATTATATATTTTTTTTGTTATATAAAAAAACAATATAATTATATATATTCAAGACACCCAAAGTATTATCGGCATACATTATCTCTCCAGAGCTGAATCAAAACATTGAACAATGGGTGAGCTCATAATCTAATTGTATTAACAGCATTTTAACACGACTGAATAGATCTTGCTTTTCTTTGAAGCACATTGGTGGTAAACCCATTTGAAGATGTACCACACACATCTATTCACCACTGTAGTGATTAAACCAACGCAGTACATAATTATCTGTAGATTTGACTTGTTTCATCTCCATCTTTTCTACCCCATTCCAACTCCCGAAGCTAGATATCTACAATTACATGTTTTTGATGTACATTTTGCACGTCCTGGATTCAATAACGGTTATTTTTCAGCAGATGCGCCAATCGTAATTTTGGTAAAATCGCTCAATTGTTAAAGGGAATGGCCCAGTTTAATTATCACGTTATGTCCATTGATAGAATGGTCTCCACTCAAAACCCCATCTGCAAAGTTTTTGCGCCAAAATTTCAATCCGTTTTGATAGAAGTCAGGGAAGTTATATTTTTTCAGATAACAACCCCCAGTATACCACTTATACTGATATGTTTTATTACGCCAATTTTTTATAGCTGATTCTAACTTCTCTTACTCTAAAAAAAATTGAGACTGAATTAAAGCAAAGAAGGTTCACAGGAACTCGAACCAGCAACGTTTCTATCTAGTTGGGACTGTAGTGAACAGAGTGTGCAAATCCGGATAAATTGTGAATTTTGGTACACAAGTACTTTATACAATTGAATAATCAAAAAAATTGATGGAGCACTTGCCCACACCCCTTTCATCGCCCCCATCTTGGATTTTCAAGGTTTAAATCACAGGGTTAAAATTTTGAAAATGTTCCTATTGTGTTGAAAAAGCACACCATGATGCTTGTCTGGTTACAAGGGTTCAAAAAGATATATTTTATAGCTACCTGTGACTTTATAGTTTAGGAATTAGGGGTAAAAACTGTAAACATGGCAAAAATAGTCAATTCTGGTTTGTAACGGGGTCAAAAAGTTAAAGTTGCCTTCCAATTTTTTGAAAATGTGGTTTCAAATGTTGGTTAGCTCTAGAATGCAAATGAGGAAATAGGTTTGACTAAAGACCCCCAAAAAGTACCGCAAGCATGTCTAAATCCCCCATAAGTTACAACCATTGGTCTTGCACGAAACATAAAATCATATCATAGTCCTGTTTTTTTTTTCTTGCAACTTTTGACACTTCTTCTCCATTGTGATCATGTAGCCAACACAATGTCCTTTTACGAAACTGTGTCACATTTTCAAAGTTGCACCTAGCATTATTACAAATAACACAACCATGCATTATTGTGACACACACTTCACGGGAAGATGCGTCTTTCACGGAATGGCAATCAATATGAGCTATATGGCTATAGCTTTTACTGCAACTTTTGAAAAGGGAGAAATTTTCTTATATGGGTATTGTGTTTGCTATTGATCGCAATGGGGCAAGTAGGGTATCAAAATTTAGGGAAAGAAAACAAAACTAATTGATATGATTTTATTTTCGTGGCAAGACCAATGGTTGTAACCTATATGTGTATTTTATACATGGCCTGCGTTACGTTGTTGGGGGTCTTTATCTTACTTGTCGGGTATACTAAAAAAAATGGCGAATCAAGTCAACAGCTATGGCCACTTATTGGATTCTATTGACCTGTGACCTATTTTATTTTGATACCGTAAACTAAGCATAACAGATTAAGGCAGCCTATTCCTTATTTCAATCCTTAAGCTTGGGAAACCATTTTCACCACATATTAACTGAATCAAAGCAACTTTAACTTTTGACCCATGTACAACCAAAATGGACTTTTCACAATTTTACAGTTTTTAACCCCCTAACTTCAAAACTATAAGCATAGATAGTTTAAATCTTACCTTTTTGGAATCCTTGTGACCAGACAAACCCCATGGGGTGTGCTTTTTTACCACATTCAAAAAATTTTAAATTTTTTGACCCCTGTAATACCCTTGAAACCACAAGCTGGGGGCTACTAAGGGGGGTTGGCAAGTGCTTCCATCAAAGTAATGGATTATCAATGCCTAAAGTCCTTGTGATGCAAAATTCAAAATTTTATCCGGAACCGCACACTCTACACACAGTCCCCTGCTAATCTGCGTCTTAATTCTATTCATACTCAATGATATACAAACCGATCTGGCAGAAAAAAAGCGTTGTTTTTGGATCTTGAGGTCAATAGTTTACGGAAATATCTCATATACACTAACTTGCTTACACAACCTTATATGATAACAATCGATCGACCATGAATTTGCCGTTTGACTACGAAGTTGTTTCGTGGGGTTGGTTATGCTAAAAAATCATTCAAGCAGCAAGGAGCCGACCAGGTTTCTTCTTCTTAGAGATCTCACAAGTCATTGGTATGGCTTGTGGTGATGTTAGGGTTTATTCAACTGAGTGTGCTGATCCGGGCACGCGTGGAATCCATATGGACGCTCCCAACATGGCCCGCTATTTGAGGCTGGGGCGGATTGGAACAGTCGGGGGGTTTTCAACCCTACTCTTATGTCGACACTGACTGCGATTTACATGTACAGGGGTGATTCTCTGCACACGGGACCGACGGCTAACGTCCCCTCCGAAGGACTTGATGCTTTCACGATCCATTTGCCCATTCCAAGTGAACCATGTAGGATAGCGGTATTTCTGTATTTAATCATTATCGTTTAGACATATCAAATCCAGAATTAAGTATACCCAAATAAATCCCAGAAAGTGGCCACGACCCAACCGGGATACCCCGGAATTTTTTTTGTTGTTAAATTTTGCCACCACAGGCAAGCACCCTAACCGCTAGCCACGCTCTCCCGCAATGAAGAGCATTATTGTTTGCGGGTGCTTTAATTTTGATCGTTGATTCTTTTTTTTTAAGTATTGCAAAAAAATGTCTTACTGCTGGCTTGAGTTGGGTGCCGTTTGTGTATAGGCACTTGTCTTATAATCTAAAAGTCATGGGTTCGATTCCCACTTCTGAAACAAATTTTAAACCTTCATTTTAGACTAAGAGAATTGAAACTTTAGCAGCCATCTGACTGCGACTTGCACGGTTATATTGGGTTTACCTAGTCATCCCTAACTGCTTTGTGTTTTGATGTTGTAGCTGAAAACGTGATTTTAAAAGCTCCATAGACATTGGGTCACCAAATGGGGTACATTTTTTTCTACATAATTTCAACCGGCCCAAAAAGTCCTTTAGCTGTAAGATTTCACAGGTAAATGAGAAAACATAGCATTATTACAAATAACACAACCATGCATTATTGTGACACACACTTCACGGGAAGATGCGTCTTTCACGGAATGGCAATCAATATGAGCTATATGGCTATAGCTTTTACTGCAACTTTTGAAAAGGGAGAAATTTTCTTATATGGGTATTGTGTTTGCTATTGATCGCAATGGGGCAAGTAGGGTATCAAAATTTAGGGAAAGAAAACAAAACTAATTGATATGATTTTATTTTCGTGGCAAGACCAATGGTTGTAACCTATATGTGTATTTTATACATGGCCTGCGTTACGTTGTTGGGGGTCTTTATCTTACTTGTCGGGTATACTAAAAAAAATGGCGAATCAAGTCAACAGCTATGGCCACTTATTGGATTCTATTGACCTGTGACCTATTTTATTTTGATACCGTAAACTAAGCATAACAGATTAAGGCAGCCTATTCCTTATTTCAATCCTTAAGCTTGGGAAACCATTTTCACCACATATTAACTGAATCAAAGCAACTTTAACTTTTGACCCATGTACAACCAAAATGGACTTTTCACAATTTTACAGTTTTTAACCCCCTAACTTCAAAACTATAAGCATAGATAGTTTAAATCTTACCTTTTTGGAATCCTTGTGACCAGACAAACCCCATGGGGTGTGCTTTTTTACCACATTCAAAAAATTTTAAATTTTTTGACCCCTGTAATACCCTTGAAACCACAAGCTGGGGGCTACTAAGGGGGGTTGGCAAGTGCTTCCATCAAAGTAATGGATTATCAATGCCTAAAGTCCTTGTGATGCAAAATTCAAAATTTTATCCGGAACCGCACACTCTACACACAGTCCCCTGCTAATCTGCGTCTTAATTCTATTCATACTCAATGATATACAAACCGATCTGGCAGAAAAAAAGCGTTGTTTTTGGATCTTGAGGTCAATAGTTTACGGAAATATCTCATATACACTAACTTGCTTACACAACCTTATATGATAACAATCGATCGACCATGAATTTGCCGTTTGACTACAAAGTTGTTTCGTGGGGTTGGTTATGCAAAAAAATAATGCAAGCAGCAAGGAGCCGACCAGGTTCTTCTTCTTAGCGTATCCACAAGTCATTGGTAATGGCTTGTGGTGGTGTCAGGATTTATTCAACTGAGTGTGCTGATCCGGGGCCGCGTGTATCCATATGGATGCTCCTAACATGGCCCGCTATTTGAGGCTGGGGCGGATTGGGAACAGTCGGGGGGTTTTCACCCTACTCTTATTCGACACTGACTGCGATTTACATGTACAGTTGTGACTCTCTGCACACGGGACCGACGGCTTAACGTCCCCTCCGAAGGACGGGATGCTTTCACGATCCATTTGCCCAATTCCAAGTGAACCATGGAGGAGAGCGGTATTCTGTATTTAATCAATAGCTGGTATACAGATCAAATCCAGAATTAATAGTACCCAAATAAATCCCAGCAAGTGCCACGACCCAACCGGGATACAAACCCGGGAATTTTTGTTGGTAAATTTGCACCACAGGCAAGCACCCTAACCGCTAGGCCACGCTCTCCCGCAATGAAGAAGATTATTGTTTGCGTGTGCTTTATTTGATCCGTTGATGTATTTTTTTTTAAGTATTGGAAAAAAATGGTCTTCTGCTGGCTTGAGTTGGGTGGCGTTTGTGTATAGGCACTTGTCTTATAATCTAAAAGTCATAGGTTCGATTCCCACTTCTGAAACAAATTTTAAACCTATCATTTTAGACTAAGAGATTGAAACTTTACAGCCGGCTGAACTGCGACTTGCACGGTTAAGTATTGGGTTACCTAGTCGGTCCCTAACCGCTTGTGTTTTGATGTTGTAGCTGAAAATGTGATTTTAAAAGCTCCATAGACTATTGGTCGACCAAAATGGGGTACATTTTTTGCTCATAATTTCCCAACCCAATATCCTTTAGCCGTAAGATTTCACAGGGTAAATGAGAAAAACAGTAGCTTTCTTCAGATAGACCTACCAAAATTTTGACCACTTCCGGTAATATCTGGAGTTTTGGGGACGAGGCTATTAGCGATCGTGCCATGGACCTTTCAAAATTGTGATTTGTGTGGGTTTAATAATTAAACATGTAGTCGGTCAGAGATTTCTTTTTTCTTTTTCAAAATGTCGGCATGTTTTTGAAGGGTCGGTCCCCCGGCCAGAAGAAAAATGACAGATTTCAGCCAAGAAAATCAGCCATTTGGGGCCAAAAATCACATTTTGGAGAAAAAAATTTGTCCAAAATTGCATAAAAATCTCCTCCCCGTTTGCCCCCAAGGAAAAGAAGTCTGGCGATGCCACTCTGTTGGTCGGATTACAGGAAAGTTTTGTTAAGCCTAAACCCGGCGTAATCTTATTCCTTATCTCAAAATTATTTTAATAATTTAAAAATTTCCTGATGGGAATTAGTCGCTCTTACACCCATTTAATAGAGGTGTTGAGCAATCGCATGCTTCTAAGAATGATTATATATTTAAACTCCGTGTTTCGCTAATCTATTTCATGGCAGCAGTACCCTGCCCATTGTACTGAAGGAGCCGTGGAATGGTTCTTCACGGGAAAACCAATAGCGGACCGTATTCTGTTTATTCAATTACGAATTGTTGAAACATCATCCAGGCGACCATTCGCCTCCTATTGAGTGGAAGCGTGTTCACCTGAATACGGCATCCACTGTACAATCTTCCCTTTCACATCCACCATGCTTCTTCATCAGTCAGTTCAAAAGTAACCTTAAGACTCCTCACTTATTTTAAGGTCATTGTTGTTTTGTTGTTTTCTGTACAGGCGCTGTGATACCACGGAGTAAGAGCGCTTTATAAATGCCTGCATTACATTACATTAATTTGAATGGCCAAAATCATGGCCATAGTTTATGAAAATGCCCAAATAATCATTTTCTTAAACAATGTAAGCAGACCGTAGCCAGGAATTATGTTTGGGGGCGGATTTCTCAGAGTAGCGGACCTTTGAGGCAAAGCGTGAGCCAACGCGATGGGGTGTAGGGGCCCGCCTTGGGCCCCTGCTGGGGTATATGGGCAAAGCCCCTGTTGGGGACCAGGGGGGCGAACCCCCGGAAGCTCTGCATTTTTTTAAAATTTGAATATTATTTATGGTATAAAAAACCATATTTTTCAGATGCGCTTGGGGGGGGCCCGCACCCCCTGGATACGGCCCTGAAGTAAGGTATTGTCAATAATGTCAATGCATGCAAGCAGATAATTTGCAAGAGACGTATTTGCACAATCGCTGATTGCCTTTCGTCTCTCAGAGAGGTCCGTTTCAGGTGTGTGTGTGCATGAAAACGTTGCAAGAATTAACTTTATCTGGAGGAATATAATTTCAAAACCTCTCTGGACTACAAATTGAAAAGGAAAAACAAGAAATTAAAACAACATACATCATCATTGAAATTGGGAAACAATTCTTTTACTGGGAAAAGACAACGATAAGGGAGGGGTCATTATTTACGCCAGGGGGAATGCAGGATTTGAGGGAGGAACCCGAAAAATTTTTGTAAGAGAGAGGGGGGAATGTGAAATTTTTCATCAACGAGAGAGAGGGGAACATGAACTTTTAAATGGGGAAAATCAGCATGATCAAGGGGGGAGTGTGAAATTTTTGAATGGAAGCGAGGGGGGAACGCGAAAATTTTTGCCGAAAAAAAAGTTGAAATCCTCCATTCCCCCACCCGGCATAAATAATGACCGCTCCCTAAGATTCGAACCTGTTACCTATTCGAACCTGTAACCTTTTTGGTAATGTAGGTGTACTTGCGGTGTTTTACCTTACAGATTTGTACGAATAGATCAGGTTTGTTTGGATTAACAGTTAGTCCTTTAATAACTGGGGGGGATTGGGACCAACCCTGCAATAGAAGTGTAGAAGATTATAATTGAGTTTCAATGGAGTAGTTGGTTCGTTCAAGCAAACCCAATAGTACGTCAGCCACTTTGAAAAAGGGCTCTAGTTTTCGAGTTAGGGTAGGTGGTTGAGTAGAAAAATTCCAATGGTACCAGGTGTTAGAGACATATGTGTGGATCATCACCTGGGTGGATGTAGAAATCAGAAGTGGTGCAATTCTTTTTTATGGGCCAAAAAAGGTCAAAATTGACCCAAATTAGGTAAAAATCATAGAATGGCGATTTATTTATTCTGACTTCATATTGAAATGTAACACTATTAATTCCCCAACTATATAGCTGTAGATTTCTTTTTTTGTTTTTTTTTTTTTTTTTACGAGAACCTTGAATGTTGGAATCTGGAGTTAATTTTGACCCAGAAAGTACCAAAAAGGGGTCAAAAATGACCCAAAATAAGGTAAAAATTCATACTTTGAATGGGACGGATTCCACACTTCATAATACTGTTAATAGTATTTAATTTTCCCCACTCTATAGCAGCTGAGATTCAAGAGAATTTGAAGGTTGGAATCTGGGGTTATTTTTGACCCCAGAGAGGACCAAAAGGGGTCAAAGTGGACCCAATGGTAAAAATCATAGAAGGTGATTTATTATTCATTCTGACTCCACTAGTTGAAATGTAATACTATTTAATTCCCCCCACTATATTAGCTGTAGATTCAATAAGAATTTGAAATTTTGGGAATTGGGTTTCTTTTTGCATTCCCAGAAAGGTCAGCAAGGGTGGGGAGGTCAAAATTGACGCCAAATATGGTCAACACATAGAATGGTGATGTATTTATTCCATCTTAATTTTAAAATGTAATAGTAGTTCATTTGCCCCACTATATAGCTGTAGATTGAAAAAGAATTTGAATGTTGGAATCTGGGGTAAAAATTGACCCCAGAAATGGCCAAAAGGTTAAAAAATGACTTAAAATGGGTAAAAACAAGGAAAATGGTACTTGGTATGCACATTGCATATGTTTCAATATGAAGGTAGGAATTTCAATTTAATTGCAAATTTAAAACCTATATTAGGAGTGGGCTATAGATGGGTCATTTTTTCTTTTTATTAGGTATAGTATAATAGTATACAAAGAAACCCAGCCCTATCTCAACCTGAAATGACAAAATTTTTTGCTTCAGGTCCAAGAAAAAAGTGTGCAGCGCCCTATTGTGCCATGTCCTTTAATTTTGTGGTGGGAGTGGATTTGAGCAGAAAATCTAATTACTCTTTTCACAGGTATTTTGTAATGCTTTTGATGTCTAATTATATGTAGATGAGCTCAAGAAAGCTGATTTTGAAAGTTGCATGAAAATTGGACATTGCGTTTTCTTAAAAATTGACGTTTTTGGTCAAAATTTAGTGTGAGGGCGCTTTTCACAATTTTTCACCAACACTTTTGCTTTTTTGAGTTTGCAGCTACAAAGATGATCACAAACTTGACCTGCTCAAGAAATTTGATTATTCTATCTCATTTAGTTTGCCTGTAGCACTCATTTGAATGTTCCTCACATGCTCCTATTCAAATGTGCAGGGGTCAATGCACTTTCTTTGTGTAGAATTGAATGGAAGCATTCAAATGAAAGTTGAAATGAGCACTGCAGACAAACTACATATAATAAAGTACTCAAATTTCTTGAGCTGGTCAAATTTGGGATTACCTTCATGGCTGTAAACTTCAAAAACAGCAAATGAGAAAGAATAAGCGAAAAATCACGAAGAGCGCCCTCATGCTAAATTTTGACCTAAAACGTCAATTTTTAAGAAAATGCAATGTCCAATTTTCATGCAACTTTCAAAATCAGCTATCTTGAGCTCATTACATAAAAGTAAATATCAAGATCATTACAAAATACCTGTGAAAAGAGTAATTAGAGTGATTTTCTGCTCAAATCCACTCCCACCACAAAATTAAAGGACATGACACAAGAGGGCACTGCACACTTTTTTCTTGGACCAGAGGTAAAATTTTTTATCATTTCATGTTGAGATAGAATACAAAAAAACCCCAGCCCTAATGAAAATAACCAAAAAGTATTTTTGCCCTCCGTATAGCCCACTCCTACCTATATTCGCTTTTATTAGTAGTGACATACAAAATTGAAAACTTTGGATAATAATGGTCAAATTACACCCAATTTGGTCAAAATATATTAACCAATTAATGCACTGTTTACATATCTGCTGCCGTCTTGCTCGGTAAATTGGTAATGCACAATATCAGGCTTGTAACCAGGGGAGGGGCGGTGGGGGCTGACTCTCCCATTCCAAAAAGTCCTGTAACCCCTAAAAGAGCTTAAAAAGGCCAAAAATAGATTTTGCGAGCAAAAAAAATAGGGTTTATGCTTTTTTGTTGAAAAAAGGGTAAATATTTAAGTAAAAAGTCCACTTTTGCCAAATATGCGACATTGTAATTTTGGAGGACCAAATTTAACCCCTTTGTAATTTTGGGGGAAGTCCCCTTTTGAAAAAAAAAAATTGCCCTCTCCTTCTGACATTCGCAATGAACCCAAATTGGTCAAAATTTAACCCAATACGCCACAATTTCAGTCTTTTTTCCTGAAACTAGGTAAAAGCAATTGTATCCAGTAGGAGAAAACAGAAAATGTTGTTAAATCTGATCATTTGGTTTATTTCTGCCCTGAAATTATCACAACTGTTTTACTTTTATGGTTAAGTATATAATATGAAAGTCTGTTGTCTCCATGAAAGATTGCCTTTTACAGGCCTGTGTGGAAATCATCTTACTGTATGGTGCATGCAGAAACATTGACAATGAAGGGGGAGCTGCAGGACCTTTTAAATGGCACTTATACCTGGCAACTCGTGCAAGAGGAAAATATCTCCTGGAAAAAACATCGAACATCGGATCTATGGTGAAATACCCCCTATCTCCACAATTGTGGCACAGAACAGAGCACAGTTTGGTGGGCATTGCTTTCAAGATTATATCAGACCGTTATTCTGTGGAGTCTTCCATGTCATCACTAACCTACTGATATGCTATGCAGCAGAGATACCAGCTTTACTTTGAATTGGGAGCAGCAATCAATGATAAAGATGTTTTGCAAAGAAGTACGCCACAGATTTCTCAAAAGTCGATGATGAAGGTATTGTCCACCTTTGCCAACATGGTAATCGTTTCATCTATGCAAATCTATGTGGTTGCCAGCTGACAAAAAGTGCAAACATTTGTCTATTCCAGTTGCATCTCAAAACATTAACTTCCACAGTATAATTGCCCAATTTATAGCTTTTAATTGATTAATTCACACTCTTTTGGGGTCTATTTCGACCTCTTTTTGGCCCTTTCTAGGGTCAATTTTGGAATCGCCTTGTCCCCGAGATCCACAGATTTTACAGTAAGTAATTAGAATATAATGTTGATGTCTGTAGAAATGTACTATGTGTCTCATTTACTGAAATCGTAAGAATTAAAATATTTAACTTAGATATTTTGAGTGAAAAGGTGCATAATTTATTATTTTTACACAGTATTCTAGGAGGCTTCATAAATCACATTTTTAGCCCTCATCAAAACTGGTTGAAATGATACGGGCACGATATTTAACAGATGGGTATTGGAGTCAAGGGTATTCAATCAAGATGAAACTATTATTTGGACTATTATATTGCTCTTTTGGGGTGTATCTTGACCCAAAATGTCAAAATTTAGTTTATTTTAATAGAAATGAGGTTTCATTTTAGAAGTTTTAAAATGCATATAAGTGGAATGATTACCTTGCCATTTTTATTAACTTTTACTGACTCATATTTTTACCTTTTCTGGGTCAATTTTGACCCCAGATTTCAACATTCGAATTCTTCTTGAATCTACTGCTATAGAGTGGAGAAAATGAAATACTACTGCATTTTAATATAAAGTTGGAATAAATACATCACCATTCTATGATTTTTACCATATTTGGGTCAATTTTAAGCCCTTGTTTACCCTCTCTGGGGTCAAATTTGACCCAAGATTCCAACATTCCAATTCTTCTTGAATCTTCTGTTATAGAATGGAGAAAATGAAATACTAGTTTAAGTTGGAATAAATACATCACCATTCTATGATTTTTACCTTATTTGGGTCAATTTTAACCCCTTTTTGGCCCTTTCTGGGGT
Source organism: Ophioderma brevispina (assembly GCA_023653785.1). Classification (NCBI taxonomy): domain Eukaryota; kingdom Metazoa; phylum Echinodermata; class Ophiuroidea; order Amphilepidida; family Ophiodermatidae; genus Ophioderma; species Ophioderma brevispina. The sequence goes on along the minus strand of JAMKCH010074201.1, from coordinate 9,305 downwards.
CAATTTTGACCCTAGATACCAACATTCAAATTCTTCTTGAATCCACAGCTATAGAGCGGGGAAAATTAAATACTATTACATTTAAATATGAAGTTGGAATAAACACATCACCATTCTATGATTTTTACCTTATTTGGGTCAATTTTGACTTTTTTTGGCCTATAAAAAAATTGCACCACTTCTGATTTCTACATCCACCCAGGTGATGATCCCCACATATGTACCTAACATGTGGTAGCAATGAAATTTTTCTACTCTTCCACCTACCCCTTGGTGCCCAAAACTGGTCCGGGCTGACGTACTACAAGGATACCGCACTGTTTTTCTTTGTAACTGTTTTTAATGTATCTGTTTGTTTTTATGTTTGCACCTCGGAATAGGTTTTCTAGATAGATGGCGCATTATAAATGCCTTATTAATATTATTATTATTAAAAATAAACCGTTAAATTTTGTTGTAAATCTGTAACCCAAAAAACATAGTAGCATAATCCACTATAATCATGCAGTGATAAAAGGTACTTGTTCAACAAGTTTCCAGCTTTACATATTTATTCAATGCATGACTTGCATACTGTAAAATGGTGGGTAATTTTAAAACTGATCTATCCAACGTTTATCTTGCTCTTTGGAAAATCTGAATAGACTTTGGTTCCCATACATCTGGCCAGCACATGGGTGTTCTTTGAAACATCATGCGTTTTGTATACCTTTAATCCCGAAGGTAGAGAGATGCAGAAAAGCCCTTATTGTACCACGTTGGTTAATCCATTCCAATGAATTTGATAAATCCCTCTTTACTTTTCCCACTTTATCCATACCAATGTATTGGATAAATCTCTTTACTTTTTCTTAATCATTTCCTTTCAGTTTCTAATCTTAAGGCAAAACGATGAAAAAGGACTGTCTCAGACACATAATGGCAAATAAGTGCCATGAGATTTTTTAATGGGGAAAAGCCAAGTGCTACCAGTTATTTTGTTTGTATTATTGCTTTTTGGCTCTTTTTTTCGTGCAGAGGGCTATATGTTTACCTTTTACCTCTGACAACTAAAAACGGATGAAAAAAACCAAATGGGTCGATTGCATAGACCTGTACAGTGAATCTGATTTTAACAAGTGAGTGGCTGAGACACACTTTCAATTTCTTTCTTAATATGGCGACAATAACTAAATAAGGCATTTCATAATATTATCAAGCATAAAAAAAAAAAAATCTTCCCGGTGATAATAATAATGCCGATGGCATCTGATTTAAAAACATTGGCATGGTCGTCATGTAAAATTGTTCATTTGATTCGCATGATACGTTAACCATTGATCTACATGAAATGAAAAGGAAAAAACATTAAAAAAAACCTAAAAAATACATCGGTCCTCGGACCGCATGTGTCGCCTGCCATCGCGGTTTGTAATGATAGGTCTTATATGACCTTGGCATGTGACCTTTGACCGCATCAACAAATGAGGGATCCAATGTTGCATCTATGACTCAAGTTTGGTTCCAATTGAACTTCAACTTTTCAATTTAGGTCAATTTTACATTTCAGCCTATTTTACAACTTGACCTCACATGACCTTTGGATCATGGGATGTGACCTTTGACCTCATTAACAAATGAGGGGTCCAATGTGGTTGTTGGGTTTGGTTGAATAACAATGCTCCATAATAGGTGTGAACGATTAGCACGAAACCTTCCATACAAATGTATAGAAGATTACCATTGGGGTTACAATGTACCAGTCAGTTCATTGAAGCAAACCTGAGACACCGCACTGCCAAATTCGATACCAGATCATTCAGGCATGTGACCCGGGTATGCGAAGGATACAATACATGCACCTGGTTAACCTGAAAATTTCAGATATTTCGGCAAGTGATTCTTTTGAAATCTCTGCTTGCTTGGGTTGTTCTGGAGGACAAGTCTTGCTACATTGATCTTTGGCCTCCTGTGAAAGTGCCCTATAACGACCAATGCAATTAGTGTCGTCCTTTCAAATTCGGGCATTTTAGTAAGTGAATTTGGACTTTTATTATTGCAAGAGGGCGCTATTATAATTGTCAGCCACCTCAAGAATTCCATCAGCTCCCATCGGTGCCTATGATCAAGGTTTTACGGTATATATATATGTGTGTGTGTGTGTGTGTGTGTGTGTGCAAGGCCACAATACTGGGCAATGTAGAGGGTGCTTTAATGTATTCCAGTTATTATGTTACATTATGTATCCTAATAATTTTTGTTCTACGTAATGTGTACAGAGAGATAATAGAAGGGGAAAAATGTATTTTTTCCTTTCAATTTTCTTCTTATTGGTCATTTTATTGCAATTTTTGACCAAAAATCGCCCTAAAAAACAAACATTAGAAAGTACTTACTTTCAATGGCTTGAAATAAATCTAAACACAAATTGCAGTATTATTTTCTGCTACAAGGCATGTTCACAATCACTTAAAAAGTAACGTACAAGCCCATTTTATTCAGTCCACAAACTGTCTCTTCCCTATGCACCAATGAAAATGTTGTTACGTTGGTTTCATTCGGTATCTTACACACCATGAAATGTACAGGTATCGAGAAAACACTTGGTGGATGTTATACTCGCGAAATTTCCCACTCATTTAACACGTAAAGTGCCTAATGACCGAATATTCGGTCGGAGCTATTGTTTACGTCATTAACATTAATATCTCCCTTGAGGCAATTGGTCACGACTGTGAATAATTACTATATTATAAGGTCTTGCCGCCCAATAGGAAGGCAGTTTTCTCCCGCGGCTGTGTGTGACATTCTTTGAGAAAGGCCCCTCCGCCCAACCGTGCGTTGCTTGCAAACGAGCTGGTACTAATAGAAAAGTACGCATCTCGTATCGCTGCAAAACCTGTCCCAATCGTCCATATCTTTGTCTGGATCAGTGTTTTGAGCGCTATCACACTTCAACCTGGTCAGACCACCCAAACGTCCAGCTCCTCCTGACATGGTTGAGCAATAATAGACCACCTCATCAAGCTACAGCCGTCTTTTTCAAAAATGAACTCGTCTTTTTCAAGACAACAGTGATGACCAAAGTTACTCTGGTATTTCAACTACTTGTACACTTCTTCAAAATACAACACTGCAAATAATTATAGCTGTTTTTTTTTCAAGATGATAGTGATGACAAAAAACATACTGCAGATCATTGGCAGCAACCGTCTTTTTCAAGATGACAGTGATGACCAGAGCAGCCTGGACCAGAGTATTTTCCAAGATCGGCAGCACTGCAAACTGCTCCGCTTCAACTACTTGATTCACAACAGGGTGAATAGGCTACTGTACATGGTATGGTGGCCACGATGCAACTTTTGATTCATGCTGTTTGTCTAATTCGGCATGTTTCGATTGTTGCAATTTAGCCAACCATACACAAACATCATGGCTTCGCATCGCATCAAGGGATGTTCAACCAGCTGGTGGTGTTTACTCTGCAGGCTACACTTATGGTATGGTTTGTTTATAAAATGCCTTATTATTATTATATTGTGCTTTTTATGAAATGCTTTTGTTTATTATGTTTAGTTTTTGAAATGTATCATTTCAACTAACTACACATTACTATAGCACAGTACATTCAATTGACATACATCTATAACACGATCGGTGTTTTTATTTTATTGAAAAAATTTGTTTTTGATAAATTTACATGAAAATCCACTCAAAACTTGCTCAAATTGGATTTATTTTGCTGCATATTGTATTTTTTTCTAAAAATAAAATGTATTTATAATATTAATTTGGAAAAAAAATCACTCAACAAAAAACCTTCCTAATTTAGAGACATCTACTTGCTAAAATCAACATAAGGCAGCAATTACAAAAGCACCCAAAACACCCAATATTCTCAAAATGGCTGCCTTTGTCTCTTGAAGGGTTAATTCCCTTCTAATTGTATCTTTTAACAATAAATCAAAAGAAAAATGAAAGTTTGTGTTACCAGCAAAATATCAAAAAATATTATTGACCATGATTTTGGAGTCAACTTGAAACTAACTTCACATTCCTTCAACAACACAATGCGGAAGTAGCAAAACAGCTGCATAGCAGCAAACTAGTCACTCGAGTTATCTTGTCTTCATGTTTTTTATAAAGCAGAAGGTTTATACTTGTCATTTCAACCAAGATTAAGTGTCACATTCATGTTTAATATAGTTTTTGTCCCTATGTCCTGTTTTTCTTGCCCAGTATTGTGGTCTTGCACATTATATATAATCGTGTTTGCGGTCCCGTTTTCTAATTTTGTCCAGAGAGGTCCATAGAAAATGCATAGAAAACAATGCAACGGGACCTGAAACATGATTATATATAGGGTTGGAAAAATATGCAGTGCTGCAGTGGGACTTGAAACACGGTTATATATATAGCTGTTACTGTTGTCTGTTAGCCGTTTCCTATACCCTGTGTGTGTAACAGCACCGTATTAAATAAAAAATCGGCAAACTAGGGGGTCAATCTGTGACGCAATACTAGCGTGACTGGAAACCACCTTTTGGCCAAGGGTGTCAAGGGTGCATGGATAGAGAATGCTCCAAGCCTCCTGATGCAAGTTGACATGATTTCCTATATATCTCTAAGAGAAATACGGCAAATAATCGGGGCAAAAAGAGCAGCCATGTTCCAACACATTTCAACCAAGATTGTAGTCTTGGCCTAACTCTGTAATGTTGCGAATGTGATCATGACTGATATTATGGATCATAGTATTATTATTACCACAAACTTCTGTCACAAACCAAGCCAATACCCCGTGTGGTTATGTTATGTTGTTTTTATAGCTTTAAGCATTATTATGTATTGCACCGTACATTGATTTTTTGTGGTTTGTGAAACTGCAAAATTCGGAAGAGTTGTAAGCTATAGTTGGAGTAATAATTTCTTGGCCAAGTTACTAGGTATGCCCGCTTCCCCGCCAAAACGGCCGCCACGACTGGGTTGCACGTAGACACAGTTCACGCAACAAGTAACGCGCGCGAGGGCAAGAAATTATTACTCAAACTATAGTATACTAGTTCGACATGACGTGATACTTTAACATTACATTATTTTTCTCACATACGTAGAGAAGTGATCTCCGTTGATGTCCTTCCTCTAGCCATTACCAGTTAAACTCGTCTCTAACATCTTTTTTGATCTTGAAAAGATGTCTTCACGTGTCAGAAACTTCAATTTTTTACATTAAATGTCAGCATGCATAGCCTCCTAACCATGCTTGATGGTCGTGGCGAAAACTCTGATGTATATGTTTCAAGTGTACAACAAAGACTAATACAGAGGCAGCCTCTTCCACAAAAGGAATGCATTATATATACACGGAGTATGATCCAACCGCGTGTATTGATGGATGATGGATTTTTCACAGTGTGATAAAATTATAATAATTTCTTTTAAAAATGATGTTTCATTTGAAAAAAAATGAAAAAAATATTTAATCAAAATTTTGGCGAGATTTTTTTACCAAAAAATTGGATATTTGGTCAGAATTTTTTAAAAATTGTTATTCCGATAAAAATTGTTAAGTGGCATCTCTGCCTATATGAATCTTGGACCAGTGGTTGGAATAGGTTGTAGCATTTTATTTGCAGAAGTGCCTTATAGATTTGACAAAATGGGGTCATAGGTCATGTAGGGTCATTAGAGGTCAATTGACATATAGCCCATTGGTCTTGGGCCAGTGGTATTTTTGAGCAAGTTTGGTGGCTATACAATTTTGAAGAATGTTTTGATATTTTGGGGTCAAAGGTCAAGTAGGGAATTGGAGGTCAATGTCATATATATTTAACTCATAGTGTTAACACCACTAGCCCGTTTTTAGCGTTGTGCTCCCTTACTACTGCCAATGTAAACAACAGTTTACCCAACATGCAATGCAGAAGAAGATGGCAGCCTCCACAGAATAAATCACGCTGAATTGTGTTGAAAATAAAACTGTTTTCTTGTGTTTGTAGAAGGAAAACTCATGTGTTCTTCTATTATAAATAAGAAGATATAAAAGTGGCGACGACGGGATGCTTCGTAGTGGATTAATATTAGTCTGCACAGAAGTTAAAATAATGCATAAAACTCACTGACATTGTCACGTTGTTCGCGCATTTTACAGAATCACAATGGCAGGATATATAGGCCAAATTAACCCGTTCAACGACACTCAAGAGGACTGGGAGGCTTATGCTGAGAGGCTGGAGCAGTTTCTGGTTGTAAATAACGTAGAAGTTTTTCCGAGCTTTTTATACTTACCGAATTGAGTAATATTTTGGCTATTTCCCCGGGCTACCAAGCCTTATCAACCTAAAAATCAATTTTTGCTTATCCCTACTCACCCCATTTTCCAGTCAACCTTGACCGCTAGTTCATTGCTGGGCACAGGGCTAAGAGGGTTGTCGAGTGCCAAATTGTGTAAACACATATTTCAATACGGAATAAATCGCAATCTCATCATAGTGCGCAGTTCACACGCCATAGAAAAACATTTTACACAATTTGGCACTCGCCAGTGGTGTACAGTGGCGATGGACTGGGCGGGATCACTTCGGTAAGTATAAACAGCTCGGAAAAAGAAATTTCAACTTGGAAATTTTTATTTCCCCATCACTTTTTATACTTACCGACTTGAGTAACATTTTGGCTATCTGTAGAATTTGTAGCCATGATGTTGACCTGTGCTATCTTGCCTTAAAAATCCTGGCAAATATACACATATATGGAAAAAATCTTGAACGCCAGGAACTGTTGCTATACTCCAATAATAATAACAGAACATCTTAAAAAACCTCGGGGGGGGGGGGGGGGAATAATTCCCTGTAAGTAAATTATTATAATAATGTGATACAAATATTTAAAATGCACTACCAGAGTCAACTGAAAGTTTAGAAATAAGCTTAATTCTTTTAAGGATATTGTATCGCAGTAAGTTGCTAAAGGACATCGCCGGATAAGGAATGAAGGACGCCCTCTATAGTTTTCATGAGAACGGATGAATTTGAAACGTATTGCATATAAAGCGACATGCTAAAAGTTTACCTTTTGCTGGTTTTCAAAAAAATCCCACTTTACATAAATTCCAAAAAAGTCGCTTTTATGGAAATTATAATACAGTCTTCAATGGGTAATTGAAATTTCCAAATATGAACCCTTTCCCCTCAAGAACCACAATGCCACTTTGCAAGGATGTGTGTTATATTATTTAGCAACATATATATGAGTAGCATTCTGGTTCTTGGGGTGGAAAGACCTCATTTTGGCATTTTTGTTTTCTGGGGGCCTGAACACTAAATGGAATTGGCTAAAACAACAACAGCGTTTTACAAACATTCCATACCACATCAAAAAGAATGCTAATCTACCAGGGGCTCAGTTCAGTGGCCTTGGATGGGCACATGTTAACAACAGCTGACCATGCATGTTCTGGGTATCATAAATCATACTGAAACACAGGGGGTGTATTTGCTCAATATAATGGTGAATGAAAGCTACTGAACTGCACCATGGGAATTGGGTTTTTTATTAGCTTGTGGTGAGTTAACTTGCTCATAGCGCGGTCATGGGCCATGCGTGCTTTGTGCGGGCCATTCTGTGGTATTCCAGAGACTACTTGGTGTGAAGACGGTTATATAATCCAAATCTTAGCATCATACGCTAATAGGTATTTGGGTATTGTTGTAAAGAGCTGCCTTATGTAGCCTCCTTGTGGCTTACGAAGGACAAAAGGTCTATCTAGGCATCACTTAAAAGTCTCATAACAAAGGGCAGCTATGCAACAGCTTCTGTTTGCTCATTTAAGTAAAAAAACACCTTGTGTACATGATAAAGTAGTTGTAAAATACCAACTCAAAATTGATGGTAAAATACCAACTCAAAAATGATGGTGAAATATAACTATGATGATTATAGAGGGCCTCCTTCTCTCTTTATCTGGCGATGTCCTTACAAAATACATATTTCAGTAAAGAACAAAAAAAAATTCAACTTACTTTCTGTCTTTAGCAGTTGAATGCATAAGATAACCATCAATGTCTGTCGAATCTGTAGTATCAAAAAATAACCGTTTTCCTGCTTGTCGTTGGGTTCTTTTCCAGCCATTATTGTTGCCGTCATTGGTGGCATTTTGATGAAATCGCTCCATGAATTTGCCAGACCAGCCATGTCTATTTTTGTGTGGAGTCTTGGGATATGGGCAATTCAAATTGAACATATTGGATGGCTTTAGTGGCGTCACTGTTATCTTGCTATTCCGTTCACTCCTGGTTTGAAGAAAAGAGATTAATTTTATTATTTTTTACTGTAAATATAACTAAAAATACATGTATTATATGTTCTCCTGCCATCACATTTTGTGAATGATCCGATATGTTTAATAATTTTGCCAAGAATGGCACATTAAACCTTCTTGCATTGACCCAATGAGATATTTCAACTGCTGTTAAGTGTTTGTTTCACAAAATCTAACCTTTCTTCTTCTGACCAATGTGGAATGACTTCTTTACACATTAAATCAGGCTCTAACACACAGGCTTCAGTGTCTTCAAAATTTCCAGTCTTCTGTGCATCAGATAAGGCATAAATGGTAGCCATCTTCTTCCAAGACACTTTGCCTAAATGTAAAAACAAGAGAAATGGAATCACTGAGATAAATTGTAACATTTTCATTTGTCGGTGTCACCTACAAGATGCACAGTCCTGTTTTACTATGGAAGTAGCACTTATACTCCGTTTCACCTCGTCATGGCAGTAGAGTGGACAGGCAAGTACTGGCACCGTACCAAAGTGCAGGCATAATTACAAGCGCGAACAAAGACATCAACACAAAACGCACACGTGACTGCTGCATTTAAGTCTTTTAAATTCCACAATTTTCCACTGCCACAACAAGGTGAAACACAGTATGGCTCACATCACACATCTCCAAACATCCACAAGTTTCACTAAATAATAATATGCTTACAAGGCATTTTTGAATGTTTTATTTCAAAGTTTGCCCTTTCTCACCTTTGCATCCAAAGTTCCAAACATTTTTGAGGCAACATACACAAAAAAGGGCTTCACACAGGCCGTCATGTACTACACTTGTTAGCCTAGCCTTGGAAATACATCGCCAAGAAAAATGGTTTTTGGTTTGAGAAATTACTCAAAATGCCAAATAATCAACAGAAAAACATATTCGCTACTAACAAATTACAGGGTTTGCATTTTTTAAAGCTTAAAAGGATAAAATTCTTGAGGATAGTTTCGCGTCAACATCACTTTATGTCCGGTCGGCCATTTTGGACTCCCTAGCA